>CAUYLG010067299.1:0-33355 GCA_963573385.1 Cacajao melanocephalus
CATGGCGGCTTCATGAGTCATTGTGCGGGCCTGATATGGTGTGTTTCTTAATTCCTGTTTCTGTAAACGTTTTATGGCTCTGTTTACCCCAAGTGGGCCTGGCTGTGCTGCCTGTTCCCGTATTTACTGTTCCTGTATTCCCATATTTACTATTCCCGTATTTACTGTACATCACAGATTTCTGTTCCCCTATTTACTGTTTAATGTCACAATGTAACTTGCGTCATCAATGAAGAACTAAAAGGTATATAATCAAGCTTATGCACACAATAAACTCGCTACTCTGGCATGCTACTGGCATCGCCTGGGTAGTCCTCCAGACCCCACTGTCTGTCTGTCTTTTCTTCCACGCACTCTCTCCTCCAGGTTATGAACATCTCCGAGTTGGGGTGAGGCCTCCTGCAGGCCGGGAGCCTCCTGGCAGACGTGCCGGTCCCTGACACTAGTGCATAGAAAAGTTATTTTTACATTATACTGTAGTCTATTAAGTGTACAATACCATATCAAACAAGTACATACCTTAATTAAAAAACACTTGAGTGGGCCAGATGCAGTGGCTCATGTCTATAATCCCAGCACTTTGGGAGGTTGAGACAGGTGGATCACCTGAGGTCGGGAGTTTGAGACCAGCCTGACCAACATAGAGAAACCCTATCTCTACTAAAAATACAAAATTAGCCAGGCATGGTGGCGCACGCCTGTAATTCCAGCTACTCGGGAGGCTGAGGCAGGAGAATCGCTTGAACTCGGGAGATGGAGGTTGCAGTGAGCCGAGATTGCACCATTGCACTCCAGCCTGGGCAACAAGAGTGAAACTCCATCTCAAAAAAACAAAAACAAAAACAAAACACTTGATTGTTAAAAAATGCTAACGATCATCTGAGCCATCACTGAGTCATAATCTTTTTGCTGGTGGAAGGTCTTGCCTCAGTGTGGATAGCTGCTGACTGATCAGAATGGTGGTTGCTAAAGATTGCAAGGTGATTGTAACAATTTTTTTTCTCTTTCTTTTTTTTGAGAAAGTTTCACTCTTGTTGCCTAGGCTGAAGTGCAATGGCATTATCTCAGCTCACTGCAACCTCCACCTCCCAGATTCAAGCAATTCTCCTGCCTCAGCCTCCCGAGTAGCTGGGATTACAGGGATGCGCCACCACACTCAGCTAATTTTGTATTTTTAGTAGAGACAGGGTTTCTCCATGTTGGTCAGGGTGGTCTCGAACTCCCGACCTCAGGTAATTCACCCATATCAGCCTCCCAAAGTGCCGGGATTACAGGTGTAAACCACCACGCTCAGCTGACAATTTCTTTTTTTTTTTTTTGAAGGGGGATGATAATGTTTCACTCTTGTTGCCCAAGCTGGAGTGCAATGGCACAATCTTGGCTCACTGCAATCTCTGCCTCCTGGGTTCAAATGATTCTCCTGCCTCAGCCTCCCAAATAGCTGGGATTACAGGCACGCACCACCACATCTGGCTAATTTGTTGTAATTTTAGTAGAAATGGGGTTTCACCATATTAGCCAGGCTGGTCTCAACCTCCTGACCTCAGGTGATCCTCCCACCTCGGCCTCCCAAAGTGCTGAGATTACAGGTGTGAGCCACCACGCCTGGTCGACAATTTCTTAAAATAAGACAATTAACTTTGCCTCCCCGATTGTTCCTTTTGTGAAGAAAGATTTCTCTGAGGCATGCAATGCTGTTATACAGCATTTTACTCACAGTAGAACTCTTTTCAAAATTGCAGTTGATCCTCTCAAACCCTGCCCCTGCTTTATCAACTAAGTTTATGGGATATTCTAAATCCTTTGGTGTCATTTCAACAATGTTCACAGTGTCTCCTCCAGGAATGGATTCCCTCTCAAGAAATCATTTCCTTTGCTCATCCGTAAGAAGCAACTCCTCAACCATTCAACTTTTATCATGAGATTACAGCAATTCAGTCACATCTTTAAGCTTCACTCTTAATAATAGCTCTCTTGCTATGTCCACCATATTTATGAGTATTTCCTCTACTGAAGTCCTTAAAAAAAATTTTTTTTAAGAGAGGGTCTTGCTATATTGCCCAGGCTGGTCTCAAAGTCTGTGCTCACGATCCACCTGCCTCACCCTTCCAAAGTGCTGGAATTATAGGCCACCATGCCCAGCCTGCTCTACTGAAGTCTTAAAGCCCTCAAAGTCACCATGAGGTTTGGAATCAACTTCTTCCAAACTCCTGTTCATGTTGACAGTTTGACCTCCTCCCATGAATCATGAATGTTCTTAATGGTATCTAGAATGGCAAATCCTCTTCAGAAGGTTTTCAATAGACTTTGCCCAGATCCATCAGAGGAATCACTATCTACAGCAGTTATATCCTTACAAAATGTATTTATTTCTTTCTTTTTTCTTTTTTTTTATTGAGACAGAGTCTCGCTCTGTTGCCAAGCTGCAGTGCAATGGTACATCTCAGCTCACTGCAACCTCTGCCTCCCAGGTTCAGGCAATTCTCCTGCCTCAGCCTCCCAAGTAGCTGGGACTACAGACGTGCACCACCACACCCAGCTAATTTTTACATTTTTAGTAGAGACGGGGTTTCACCATGTTGGCCAGGATGGTCTTGATCTCTTGACCTCATGATCTGCCCACCTTGGCCTCCCAAAGTGCTGGGATTACAGGCATGAGCCACTGCACCCAGCCATAAAATTTATTTCTTATATAAAATAAGACTTCAAAGTCAAAATGACTCCTGGATCCATGGGCTGCCCAATGGATGTTGTGTTAGCAGGTATGAAAACAACATTCATCTCCTTATACCATCAGAGCTCTTGGGTGACCAGGTACACTGTCAGTGAGCAGTAATATTTTGAAAGGAATCTGTTTTTCTGAGTGGTAGGTCTCAACAGCAGGCTTTAAAAGTTTGGTAAACCACTCTATAAACAGATACACTGTCATTCAGGCTTCGTTGTTTCATTAATAGAATACAGGTAGAGTACATTTAGTATCATTCTTAAGGGCCCTAGGATTTTTAGAAAGTTCAGTGAGTATGCCTTCAACTCAAAGTCACAAGCTGCATTAGCCCCTAACAAGAGCCCAGGGGACAAAAGCCTGTCCCTTGAAGCTTTGAAGCATTGACTTCTCCTCCCCAGCTACCAAAGTCCTAGCCTGAAGGCATCTTTTTCCAATACAAAGTTGTTTTGTCTACATTTGGAAATCTGTTATTAGGTGAAGCCACCTCCACCAATGATCTCAGCTAGATCTTCTTGATAACTTGCTGCAGCTTCTCCATCAGCACTTGTTGCTTACTTGCACTTTTGTGTTATGAAGATGGTGTCTTTCCTTAAACTTCATGACCAACCCCAATTGGTTTCAAGCTTTTCTTCTTTAGGTTCCTCACTTTTTTCAACCTTCAGAGAATTGAAGAGAGTAAGGGCCCTGCCCTGAATTAGGCTTTGGCTTAAAGGAATGTTATGGCTGGTCTGATCTTCTAGTCTAGACCACTCAAATTTTCTGCATATCAGCAATGAGGCTGTTTCACTTTCTTACCATTTGTGTGTTCATTGGAATGGCACTTTTTATTTCCTTCAAGAACTTTTCTTTTGCATTCACAGTTTGGCTGTTTGGCACAAGAGGCCTAGCTTTTGACTTATCTAGGCTTTCAACATGCCTCCCTCACTAAGCATAATCATTTCTATGTTTTGATTTAAAGTGACAGACGTGCAACTCTTCCTTTCTCTTGAACACTAGGAAGCCACTGTAGAGTTATTAGTTGGGCTAATTTCAATATTGTTGTGTCTCATGGAACAGGGAGGTCTGAGGAGGAAGAGAGAGATGGGAAATACCCAGTGGGTGGAATACTCAGAACACATACAACATTTATTGATTAACTGTTAATTAAGTCTTTTCTTTTTTTTTTGAGATGGAGTTTCGCTCCTGTCGCCCAGGCTGGAGTGCCGTAGCGTGATCTCAGCTCACTGCAACCTCCGCCTCTTGGGTTCAAGTGATTCTCCTGCCTCAGCCTCCCAAGTAGCTGGGACTACAGGTACCTGCCACCACGTCCAGTTAATTCTTTTTGTATTTTTAGTAGACACGCGGTTTCACTCTGTTAGCCAGGCTGGTCTTGAACTCCTGACCTTGTGATCTGCCTGCCTCGGCCTCCCAAAGTGCTGGGATTACAGGCCTGAGCCACTGCACCCGGCCTCGGTTAAGTTACATGAATGCAGTTCATGCCATCCCAAAACAATTACAACAGTAACACCAAAGACAGTGATCACAGTTCACCATTAACAGATATAATAATAATGAAAAAGTTTGAAATATTAAAAGAATTACCAAAATGTGACACAGATGTAAAAGGGGCCCAGGCTGTTGAGAAAAAATGGTCCCAGTAGACTTGCTCAATGTAGAGGTGCCACAAACCTTCAATTTATAAAAAAGCACAATTATCTGCCAAGAGCAGAAAGCAAAGCACAGTAAGACGCAGTACGCCTGTGTTTAATTTTGTGGCAACTAGGAAAAATAAATATCCAAGAAGGCTCTTTTCGGAGATGATAGTGAAAAAAAAGGTTATGACACCTCATTTCATTGGAAGGCACTGCCAAGGAAAGACTGATTCAAAGACGATACAAGCTTTTTATTCCTCTCCATGCCCGTTTATCATTAATTGTTGAAGGCAAGAGAGGAGGTGTTATCCTGATGGGTTCTCTTCTATGTCCTTCATTCTCACTACTGAGTTAACTATCCAAGAAAGCTTACGGGCCACCTCTTTTTACAGACAAACCCCTACCCCATTCTTAGACACACTCTCATGTAAGTTACAATAAGATACATAAGTAATTCTGCCTGTAAATATTGTCACTCTGTTAATATGTATGTTTTCAAACAACTGTAGGAATATATTGTGTGCCCAGCCTATCAGGAAATATATTTTTATATTCTAGATATCTATAATCTACTGTAGGCTGTGAGAATAGTATATATTGTGATAGCCTCAGAAGAGATGTTTAGCCTGACAACGGTGGATCACACCTGTAAATCCCAGCACTTTGGGAGGCTGAGGCAGGCAGACAGATTGAGCAAAGAGTTTGAGACCAGCCTGGGTCTCTACAAAAAATTGTAGACCCCGTCTCTACAAATAATACAAAAATTATCCAGGTGTGCTGCCACATGATTGTAGTCCCAGCTACTCAGGAGGCTGAGGCAGGAGGATTCCTTCAGCAACCTCCGCTCAGGTAGTGGAGGTTGCAGTGAGCCAAAAGCATGCCACTGCACTCCAGCCTGGGCAAGAGAGTGAGAGACTCTGACTCCAAAAAAAATTAAAAACAAACACGTGCTGTTTAGTTAAAATACTGCTTTTTAAAAAGTTGTCTTAGTGAAACCAAAACTGTATCAGAAAACTATTTCTAAATAAGTACTTTTGATGTTCCTGAACATGAAATGTGTCATGAAAGGTGATATGAAAGCTGGCTAACGAGGTAATCAATGCATAACCTTTCTTATGAGATGCGTAGTGCTCTACTTTAATTCAAATTGAAAGTTAAATTTGGATCTACTAACACAGCTAATACAGTTCAGTCTACAATATTTGTTTTTAAAAATATCTTTGTTGGAGATGCATTAAAAAGTGTAATTTGAGCTATATATAAAAATTCATTATGATATCACTAAGCCCATTCATTAGGTTGCTCAAGTATATGTTTCCTATAACCTTCAAGAAATTAAGTCCTGAGGAGATTCTGGTATCCTTGATTGTTAGATTAAGCTGTAAATTCCCTTAGGAGAATTAAATGCCTGAACGGAATCTTAATCAGGCTAGACCTGCCAACCGGGATGTTCTTTGGAAATAGAGGTCAAGATGTAAAACAAAAAAGATGAAAACTGTCCACTAAGCATCCCAGATGAAATGCTGCCTGTGCATTACTTCCCCGCCTACCACACTGCACAGGGAACAAAACCTGAACTTAGGGTGGGAGAAAAGGCTTGAAATCAAATCGAGCTATTTTTAGTCCAAGAATCAATATGTACAAAATGGATTGTGCACAGACCTTTATTCTTATGGTCCAAGAAGTAGAAAACCGGTGTTTGACCCTATTCACAAGATACGAAAGGGGAGGGAGGGAGGGAAGGAAGGAGGAGGAAGGAGGAAGAGTGGAAGAGGAAGGAGGAAAGAGAGAAGGCAGAAATCCTTATATATATGCTAAGTACACTGTACCCGTTCCACATTTTAAAAAGTAGGCTGCCTTCCCCTGCTTATTTTTAAATGGGGAACAATAACAGATAAAAAATGTAATGACTTTGAAAAACAGTAAAGGGGATTGTAAGATTACTTTTTTTTTTTTTTTTGACAGAGTCTCACTCTGTCACCCAGGTGGGAGTACAATGGGACAATCTCAGCTCACTGCAACCTCCTCCTCCTGGGTACAAGCGATTCTCCTGTCTCAGCCTCCAGAGTAGCTGGGACAGGAGCTCCCACACCACACCCAGCTAATTTTTGTATTTTTAGTAGAGAGGGGGTTTCACCGTATTGGCCAGGCTGGTCTCAAATTCCTGACCTCAAGATATATATGCCCGCCTTGGCCTCCCAGCAAGATTACTTTTAAAACATAATTTTTTTAAAACCTATGTCAGTGCCAGAGTTGCCATTTCTACAGTATGTCCTGGGCAATGCTCTCTGCCATTTCCCATTTAATTTTCCAATTGGCACTGGCTTAATGACAGGCTATTAGACGATAAGTTGATGTCACTGTCATATCAGGCCAGAAGTTTTGGCCCCTTCTCGTTGTCTAATGCAGAAATAGAACAGTCATAAATTAAAGGAATTGGTACCATTTTGAAGCTGTGTCCAAATGATGTTCAACATTTGGATCCCGGGAATATTTAAATATGCTTTTTTTTGGAGGAGGGGGTGGCGGCAGGGTCTTGCTCTGTCACCAAGGCTGGAGTGCAGTGGTGTGATCACAGCTCACTGCAAACTCAACCTCCTGAGTAGCTGAGACTACAGGCATACGCCTGTAGTTTTTCATATTTTTTTTTGTAGAAACAGGGTTTTGCCATGTTGCCCAGGATGGTCCCAAACTCCTGGGTTCAAGTGATCCGCCCACCTTGGCCTCCCAAAGTGCCGGGATCACAGGCATGAGTCACTGTGTTCAGCTTAAATACGCTTTAAGTTTTGAAGTTTTCTTGCAAATATTTGGGATTATGGAGATGCCTGTCCTTATTATCTCCCCAAAATAACCTCAAAAGGCTAAAGTTATTTTTTAATAAAGAGCAATTGATATCATTTTGTGAACTATGAAAAAGCTATTGTATTATTTCTCATTGACAAATATAATAACATCACTTTCCAAATCATAGAAAAACTATTCCCAGTACTTAAAAAGAGAAATTAAATGTCCATGCTCCTTAAAATAATGCATGCAGTTTATGGTCAATCAATATTCACTGGCTCTATGAGCATATGAGATTACAGCAGTCATCATGATAATTTCACAGATGTGCATAATGCACCTTCCTTTAACGGAAACCTGACTCTCTCTTGGGGACACTGTTTCCCCTGCAACCCTCTGAGGTGCTGACCACTTCACTCCTACACCACTGGGCCTGAAGGTGAGACAGATGTCCCTTTTGATCTACATGGCTGCTTTCAGAGCATTCTCCCTCTCTCCTCTCTAAAACTCCTGTGCTTTAAACCTGATGTCATTGAATTATACCATCCGCTATCCAGCACTGTTACCGTTATCTACCAAACACCAACTCATTCCCCTTCATTTCTCATTGCCATCATCTCTAGAATTTCTGGTCTTCCTTCCTGGCATTCTCAATACCCACAGAGATGGTCTCAATTCCTGAATTCCTACTTATTTATTTGCTTAGTTATTTATTTAGAGACAGGGTCTCATTCTGTTGCCTAGACTGGAGTGCAGTGGTGCGACCTTGGCTCACTGCAGCCCCGACCTCCTGGGCTTAAGTGATCCTCCCACCTCAGCCTCCTAAAGTGCTAGGACTGCAGGCATGAGCCACCACATCCGGCCCTGAATTCCTCTCTTTGAGGAATCTTTTCTCCCACGGCAGCACTCACTCCCATGACTCCCATGGTTCACTCTCCAGGTGATTATCTCTCACTTTTCTCCCTTCAAATCTCAGCCCCTCCCCTCCCTCCCCTGGCAGCTGCTGACCTTGCTTCCACTGCAGTGAGGACATGGAAACAGACAGAAGAGGACTCACTTCATTCACACGTACCCCTGTGCTGGCATCTGTATCCACATATTCTGCTTTTTCAAGCGTTACCATAGATTAAAGTTTCTAGCTCCCGTCTAAGGGCAATCCCTCCATTTTTGTACTAGATTCCATCCCTTTCTCCTTCACTCAAGGAAATTGCTTGCTCTAAGCTTTCTTTTCTTCTTCTATCATTCAAATTTCCCACATTATGGGGTCATGGCCAGTCGCATTCACAAATGCTATTTCTTCTATCTTAAAAAGGAACAAACCCAAAAACTTGCAGCTGAGCGCACTTCCTCCCCAGCTGCCTCCTCATTTCTTTGGTCCTATTTGCAAGCAGACTCCACAAAAAATGCTTCTATTCTCTGTCTGCAATTCCTCTCCTTTTATTCTCTCTTAAACCGACTATCCTCAGGCTTCTTCTCCAAACACTCTATGGAAGCTTCTCTCACTGAGGTGACCAATGACCCCTTGTTGCTAAACCCGTGGTCAATATATGTCCTCATCCCGTTTGACCTATTAGCATCCGCACTGTTGATCACTTCCTTCCTGGATACTATTTCCTTATTTGGCTTTCAGAAACTATTCTGTGCTTTCTCTCTACCTCACCACTATTTTTTAGTCTCCTTTACCAGTTTTCCTTTTTGTCTGCAATGTCTCAATGCTGCAGTGACCCAGGCCTCAGTGCTTGCCCTTTTCTCTCTACACGGCTACTCTTGGTGATTCCACCAATGCCACAGCCTTACATGATATCTATCTACTGATGGATTCAAAAAAATTTTTTTTTGAGACAGAGTCTTGCTCTGTCACCCAGGCTGGAGAGCAGTGGCATGATTTTGGCTCACTGCAACCTCCACCTCCCGGGTTCAAGCGATTCTCTCGCCTCAGCCTTCCAAATGGCTGGGATTACAAGTGCACACCACCACACCTGGCTAATTTTTTTGCATTTTTAGTAGAGACAGGATGTCACCATGTTAGCCAGGCTGATCACCAACTCCTAGTCTCAAGTAATCTGCCCTCCTCAGCCTCCCAAAGTGCTGGGATTACAGGCGAGGGCCACCACGCCCAGCCTGGATCCAAAATTTATACCTCCATTCCCAGACCTCTCTCCCAAAGTCTTGGCCCTTATCACCCACTATTCACTCAACATCCACAGTTGAAGCTCTAATAGAAATGTAAAACTTAACATGTTCAAAACCGAACGTCCGGCCTTCCTAAAACGTGCTTCACTGGAAGCTTTTCCCATCTGAACTGATAACTCCTTTTTCATGTTGGTCAAGCTAAAACCTTAGATGAGAGTTATCTTTTCTGATACTTATCTCTCATTCTCTACATTCAACCCATTAGAAAATCCCGTTGGGGCCACTCTCAAAAATTATTCAGAATATAACTACTTTTTACCACTTCCATCCATCATCCTTGCCCAAACCACCATTTCTGCATATCTGGATGACTGTAGTAACCTCACATTCCTATCCTTGCCTCAATAAAGTCAGGGTACTCCTTTGCCCAACACCTTCCTGTAGCTTCTCATTTCACTTAAATTAAAGCCAAAATCCTTTCAATGGTCTACAAGGCCCTACATGATCTGGCTTCCTGTTACCTCCCTGACTTCATGACAGTGTGTATCAGTCAAAGGATAGGCACCAGATCAACAGAGCAGAATACAGATTCTATAAATAAACCCACACAAACATGGCCAAGAAATTTTGACAAAAGTTTAAAGGGAATTCAATGGAGAAAGAGTAGTCTTTCCAACAAATGGACAGTTGGACATTTGTATGCCACAAAAAGGAACCTCAATCTAAACCAACTCCTCCAAGCAAAAACGAATTTAAGGCCCTCCATCGATAGTATTGGGACCCTTTCCAAGAGACCATGGTGCTCAACAGGAATCACTCCCAGGGTGGCCGAGTGAGCATCAACAACACCAAGAGCATCCTCATGTCCTGTGTCCATGTGGAACTTATGTTCAATGATGCGAAGCGTGTGCCAGAGTCCTTCAAAGGGACCAAGAGAGGCACTGTCTATCTAACCCCTTACCGGTCATCTTTCTACTCAAGAAGAAGAATTCCATGAAGGCCTTTGTGATGCCTTTCACCTGATGGAGGATTGTGAGATCAACTAGCCTGTTTGCTGCAAACTACTTCAAAGGAACAGTGAAGGATGAAGTAGAAGAGGGCTGGGAAGTCTGGGCCTCATACAAGTTAACCTTACGGCAGTTTGGACAATGAATGCTCCAGGTGGCATTTCAAGCCTCCAGGGGCAGGGCCCCCAAGGGAGCCTATTAGTACTCTTACATACCCAGTAGAGCCTATGTCCTTGCTCTGCCAGTTGCCAATGGAATGTACCTTTGCCCTCCTGGCTGCCCCAATCCACAGATCCCCTCTGAGTTCTATCCAGGACCTCCCATGGCAGATGGAGCTATGGGATAACTGCAATCCCTGCCACTGCCCTATCTGAGCTCATGGAACCTCTGGTCAGTGGCCCCATTGGCCCCTCTGCTCTGGCAACCAAAGCCAGAGCTGCAAAAGCAGCTGCCAACGCCGGGCAATCCACACAACACCTACGTTCCCGGGAACCAGCCTCAGCCACTACACTATTACAGCCCCCTCCTCCGAAAAGAAGAAGACCCAGCAGACCCCTCCCACCTCCCTGTTTCACACCCTCTTTGCCCATTCCTACCCCTCCCCTTGGGGCAGCATCGGAGGCTACAGGAGGTGATGGAGGGCCTTGCTCCTGCTTCAAGTCTGATTGTTAAATAATTAGCAACTGGCGATGAAGGAAGGGAAGGGCCCCTGGCCTTGGGAGAGGTGCCCCCCACCCAGCTTCCCACACTAGGTCAGAATCCAGGGTGCTGCTCAGCTGTGCTCCCTGTTACCATCTTTAGGGCTCTCCTCTGGGGCATGGGTGTCCCCCTTGTTCTATTTTTGTTCTAGTAGCTTCACATGGAGGAGGCCCTCCAGCCATCTCCCCGGTCTGGCAGCCTCTTGACACTCAACCTCCTGAGCTGTGTATCTTCCCCCAGGACCTCCCCAGGCCCTCCTCATATGCCCTCCCCTGGTCTGTGCCTAGCTGTGGAAAGCCACCATCCAGAAACTGCAAGCCCACGTTCCCTTCCCAGCCAGGCTCCAGCCCCAGGCACACTGGCCTTCCCTGTCCTTGAAGAGCTCCAGGGGTTGCGTGGTGTCAGGAGCAACTACAGCTGGGGAGGAAGCCCCTCTGCTTCCCTGCTAGGGTTTCTGGGATTTCTTTCCTTTGCCTTTTCTCTTCTCCCTTCCATCTTCTCAGCTGAGACAGGAGAATTCATGTCTGCCCCATCATGGAATTTGAGCGCCGCTAGGTGGGCTGGGAGAAGAGTCCCTGATGCCTGGGGCCTGGCCTGGCCCTGTGGGATGACCATGGCCTGCTGGCCACTCAGCCTGCCCCCTCCTTTTAAGCTTCATGCCTGGTTGGTGATACACTCCCTGGATGCACTAAAATTTGCTCTCATTTTTCCCAGGCTAAGTGTGAAGTGAGGAGATGATTATTTAAAGAGAATTCTCTAATTATTTGACAAAAATCCAGTTAATATACTAATATAAAATTTAAAAATAGGTTGGGTGCGACGGCTCACGCCTATATTCCCAGCACTTTGGGAAGCCAAGACGGGTGGATCACCTGAGGTCAGAGTTCGAGACCAGCCTGATCAACATGGTGAAACTCTATCTCTACTAAAAATACAAAAATTAGTCAGGCATGGTGGTGGTGCGCCTGAGGTCCCAGCTACTTGGTAGGCTGAGGCAAGAGAATCGCTTGAACCCAGGAGGTGGATGTTGGCAGTGAGCTGAGATTACACCATTGCATTCCAGCATGGGCGAGACTCCGTCTAAAAAAAAAAAAAAAAAAAAAAAACCTCAAAACCAAACCAAATAAAAAAAAAAAAACCTTACCATAGGAAAAGAAACAACCCAATTAAAAATGGGCAAAAGTCTTGAAAAGACGTTATACCAAAGAGAAGATACGGAAGGCAAACAAGCACATGAAAAGATGTCATTCTCAGTCATTAGCGAAATGCAAATTAAAACCATAATGAGATACCGTTATACACCAATTAGAGTTGCTAAAATTTAAGAAATACTGTCAAGGTTGGGCGCAGTGGCTCACACCTATAATCTCAGCATTTTGGGAGGCTGAGGCGGGCAGATCACCTAAGGCCAGGAGTTTGAGACTAGCCTGGTCAACATGGTGAAACCTCGATTCTACTAAAAATACAAAAAATTAGCTGGGCGTGGTGGCGGGTGCCTGTAATCCCAGCTACTTGGGAGGCGGAGACAGGAGAATTGCTTGAACCTAGGAGGTAGAGGCTGCAGTGAGCCAAGATCACACCATTGCACTCCAGCCTGGGCAACAAGAGTAAAACTCCATCTCAAAAAACAAACAAACTACTGTCAATATCAGGGACTGGCAAGAAAAGGGGCAACAGGAACTTTTACACATTGCTAGTGGAAGAGCAAAATGGTCCAGCTGCTCTGGAAAAGTTAACCATGCGCTTACCATATGACCCAGCATTCCCACTCTCCTAAGTGTTTAGAAAAATGAAAACGTCACAAAAACTAAGTGTACATGAATGCTTATAGAAGCTCTAGTCATAATGACCAACATCTGAAAATAACTAAATGTTCTTCAGTAGGCGAACTGATTAATGCAACCACAATATATCTATACAGTAGAATAATACTCCGCAATAAAAAGGAACTAACTGTTGACTCGTAACAGCTTACATGAATCTCAAAGGCATTATGCTGAGAGAAAGGGCCCAATCTCAAAAGGTTGCATACTGTTTTATTCCCCTTATATTGTGCTAGAGAATAGATGATCGGTTATTAGAGGCGAAGGTGGGAGAGGCTCTGACTACGAGGAGGAGCAGTGACCAAGGGAGCTTTTGAGGTGGTGAAACGGGTCTGCCTCCTGATAGGGGCTGTGGCAATATGAATCTATTCACGAGTTAAAATTCGTAAAACTGGTCAGGCATGGTGGCTCACACTTGTAACCCCAATGCTTTAGGAGGCTGAGGCAAGCAGATCACTTGAGGTCAGGAGTTCAAGACTAGCCTGGTCAACATAATGAAACCCCGTCTCTACTAAAATACAAAAATTAGCCGAGTGTGGTAGTGCACACCTGTAATCCTAGCTACTTAGAAGGCTGAGGCAGGAGAATTGCTTGGACCTGGGAGATGGATGTTGCAGTGAGCCAAGATCGCGCCACTACACTCCAGCTTCGGTGACAGAGCAAGATTCCATCTCAATAAAATAAAATAAAAATTCATAGAACTGTATATACACACACACAAACTCTATGAGCCTAAATTGCAAACTAATCCCTATCAACAAACCCATTTTATCTTATTTTCCCCAAAAGCACAATCAAATTGCAATTATTCAAAACTGAATTAATTGTCTATATTTTGCTAGACTTGGCTCTCAAATTCCCAGTAACACTAATAGACATATTTGTTTACTGTAGCTCAGCAAGTGTTGTAAAGAACTTTTCAACCAAAAGAAATATAGCTCTCTCCTGTAGAATCGCATATGCGCTGCAAGTTTGTTGAGAGAATTAAATGCAATAATGAATGTAGTAAAGGGCTAAGCTTCCTACCTGGCATATGGTGACCTCAATAAATGTTAGCTATGTTATTATTATCAGTTATGTAAATCAGTTAAAACCAATGACAGTTCTTCACCATCTGGTGTACCGCATCATTCCAGAGAGGTATGAGGTCCACTCTCAACAAGTATGGAGAGGAGGAAAGAGATACAGACAACTTTCCAGCTACAGCCAAGCCACGCCTTCACAGGAACATCAGCTTCACTGAGCCTTGTGTAACCACAGCTCCCAATGACCAATTATTCAGCCAGAAACATCAAAGACCGGAAGAAACACTTTGGTTTTCACTGGATACATTGAATAATTCAATCTTTTCCCTACTGGATACATTAAATAATTCAATCTTTTCCCTACGATTCTGGTCATCGGCAAGAACATCCAATGCTGTACTAGGTAATAATGCAAGGATTCTTTCATGGACTAGTCAGATGTGAAAGGGTGTTTATACTGAGAGGAAGACACCCAGATGCCTCTCCTCTTTCAACCTACTGGCTTGTAAATATGTGTTCCATTTCCTCTTTTGGTGTCAGGATGTCAATCATGACTTCTTGCTACTGTCGATGGTGCTGGAGCTTCTCATGCTGCCACAGTAGATCTGTTTTCCCATGTGCGAATAAGTTTGATAATCAAACTTTCAAACAGTAAATACCATTTAAAAGTCCTCTATTTCTTTCTTTCTTTTTTTTTTTTTTTTTTTTTTTTTGAGACCGAGTCTCGCACTGTCGCCTGGGCTGGGCGTGATCTTGGCTCACTGCAACCTCCGCCTCCCAGCTTCAAGCAATTCTCCTGCCTCAGCCTCCCGAGTAGCTGGGATTACAGGCACCTGCCACCATGCCTGGCTAATTTTTTTGGATTTTTAGTAAAGACGAGGTTTCTCCACGTTGGTCAGGCTGGGCTTGAACTCCTGACCTTAGGTGATCCGCCTGCCTTAGCCTCCCAAAGTGCTGGGATTACAGGTGTGAGCCACTTTGTCTAGCCAAAGTTCTCTATTTCTTCTAAGGCACTTTCATGAGAAACATCTCAGTTTATCCTCATAAAAAGTCATGAGGCGTAGGACAAGTGTTAGTATTATAATGTGTATATAGGAATTGAGAAGTTTAATCACACAACTGGTGAAACGGCTGAGCTAGGACCTGAACTCAGAGTTCCCGATGTCTAATTCCACACTATTACCAAATCTCCTATGCATCAAATACAGGCATATCTTATTTTATTGTGATGAGTTTTATTGAGCTCTGTAGTTTTTTGTTTGTTGGCTGGTTTTTTTTACACAAACTGAAGGTTTGTGACAACTCTGCATTGAGCATGTCTATTAGCTCCATTTTTCCAACAGCATATGCTCACTTTGTGTGTCTGTGTCACATTTTGGTAATTCTTGCAATATTTCAAACTTTTTCATTATTGTTTTATCTGTTATATTGACATGACCCACACCCATAAAAGACAGCAAACTTAATCCATAAACGTCTGTGTTCTGACTGCTCCACTGACCCGTCTCCTTCCCCTTGGGCCTCCTATTCCCTGACATAAACCAATATTGAATTCAGGCCAATTAATAACACTACAATGGCCTCAAAGTGTCCAAGTGAAAGAATCATACTTCCGAGGAAAGGAAGAAATGATTAAGCATATGCCAAATTAGCCAAGTTAAGTTAGTTAAGGTAGTCAAATTATGAATGCAAAGAAAAAGTTCTTGAAGAAAATTAAAAGTGCTATTCCATTGACACATGAATGATAAGAATATTAACAACCTCATTTCTGACATGAAGAAAGGTCTGGATAGAAGATCAAACCAGCCAAGGCCTAATCCAGAAAGCGGGGTCTCTCTTAAATTCTTTTTTTTTTTTTTAAGATGGATTCTCTTTCTGTTACTCAGGCTGCAGTGCAGTGGAGTGATCTCAGCTGACTGCAACCGCTGCCTCTCGGGTTCAAACGATTCTCCTGCCTCAGCCTCCCGAATATCTGGGACTACAAGCGCCCACCACCACGCCCAGCTAATTTTTGTAGTTTTAGTAGAGACGGAGTTTTGCCATGTTGGCTAGCCTAGCCTCAAACTCTTGACCTCAGATGATCCACCCACCTCAGCCTCCTAAAGTGCCACGATTACAGGCATGAGCCACCTCGCCTTGCCACCTCTTTTCAATTCTATGAAGGCTGAGAGACGTGAGAATGCTGCAAAAAAGTTTGATACTAGCAGAGGTTAGTTCATGAGGTTGAAGGAAAGAAGCCATCTCTATGACAGAAAGGGCAAGGTGAAGCAGCAAGTGCTAATGTCATTGACTGATGCAGCAAGTAATCAGTAGATCTAGCCAAGATCATTGATAAAGGTAAACTAAACTAAAAAACAGATTTTTTCTTTTTGAGACAGAGTTTAGCTCTTGCTGTCCACGGTGAAGAGCAATGGAGCAATCTCAGCTTACAGCAACCTCCACCTCAAAGATTCAAGAGATTCTCCTGCCTCAGCCTCCTGAGTAGCTGGGATTACAGGCACACAACACCACAACCAGCTAATTTTTGTATTTTTAGTAGAGATGGGGTTTCACCATGTTGGCCAGGCTGGTCTCAAACATCTGACCTCGAGAGATCCAGAGAGATATTCATCTCATGTTTCTTTAACCTAAGAATATAGATCTACATAATGAGTTATATCTTCAATGGTGTTTCTGGAGTATGCAGAATGTTATTAATGGTAATTATCTATGTTTATTATGTATTTGCTATATATTGATATAATCTTAATATAAATTTTATAAATACTACGAATTTAATACTAAAACTTTCAGCAGAGCTGAAGAGAATATTGATTTTCTAATACCTAATTCAGCAATTTTCCCATCTTCTACCATACTACCCTATAACTACTATTTATGGAGGAGAATTTGACATTGTACACACACACCCCCCCCACACACATGGGTAAATTTTCACACTGCACCCAACATATACACACAAACACACACCTTTGTTAGGAGCAACGATCCTACTGAAACAGGAAATGAGTCAGTCAGTAAAGAAAAATGATCTCATTAATTATTAAACACATAGCATCTGTCAAACTGATCATTTACTATATTTTGGGTTGGTTATCCTTGTATATTTCTCATGGTCCATCATGTCATAATTCTTCTAAGCTACATGATCACTCTTTCAATCGCTGTGCATCCATTAATGAAGACAATGCAAAAAATACAATTGAGCCTACAAGGAAATCAAGTCTGAGATTTCAATTAATACCAACCAGTAAAACTCTGTATCAATACACCAAAAAATAGAATTTATTCCTATTCTCCTTTTATGTTAGCTCTAATATTAATAATAATTCTCTTAGGTACATCAAAATAAACTGTATCTACTGGATTAAAAACAAAAAAAAACCTCAGGGTTATAGTAATACCACCAGCTTTCACTCCATCGGAAAGAGCACTAACAAATACATCATTGGCACACATAGGACACAAAGAAACACACGACTTTTTTTTCTTTTAGTTACCTGACCAATCTGAATGAACACATTAACAGGCTATTAATAGGTTAGTCTCTTACTTCAAATCAACTATCGAAAATGCATAAAAATGGAAGGGTCACAACCAAGTGCTTTATTCAGGAGATCATGGTACTTACAGCAATGCCCCAGTTGTAAGCCTTCCTCAGCCTTGGGCAGGCCAAAAAATCTAAATGAGTGGTTCTTAAAATGTGGTTTCCAGAGCAGCAGCCCCCACATCACCTGGGAACTTGTTATAAATGCAATTACTGGGTCCTATGTCCATCTACTAAATCAGAATCTCTGGGAGGGGGGCCCAGGGTTCATGGTCTGATGAGCTCTCCAGGTGATTCAGATGCTCCTTAAAGTTGGAGAACTGAACTGAATGAAAGGCTTCTCAAATTTTTTTTCTTTTGCTGCCTCAGTTCATTCCTAACTCGTAACTTCATGCTTAATTAATTAGCTTCTGCTACTCATCATAAATCTACTCACTGGAACTGCCCTTAAGCGTGGCTGTGCAAGTGAGGATGCTCCATCAATCATCACTGCCTTGACTCACACAGAAAAGCATCTGTGGATTCCCTGCCCCATCCTCAACCTTGGCTGTTCCCGGCTCAGCTGCAGCTGCTACACACAATGGGGATTGTAGCTTTCAGAGGATCCATTCAACCGGCCATCAAGACTGTTCGACTCATTGAATAATTGGTCACGTTCTTCTCCACAAACCACCTGCATGTGTGTGCACACGGTCCTCACGTTGCCCATGCCATACCCTCTCTGCCACCTTGCACATGACCCTGCTGCTCATGGCTGCTGAGGTTGCTCCCTACAAATCTTTGGTGCCTTGTTTAATCCAGGATGGTGGGCTTTGGCTCCACATGACCCTCTGTCCACAATCCAGCAGTGGATGCTGGATTGTGACATCGCACTCTAGCTTGGGCAACAGAGTGACACCCTGTCTCAAAAAGAAAGAAGGAACTAGAGAGCTGCTGCGCTTTTTTTTTTGAGACAGAGTCTCACTCTGTTGCCAGGCTGGAGTGTAGTGGCGTGATCTCAGCTCACTGCAACCTCCGCCTCCTGGGTTCAAGCAATTCTTCTGCCTCAGCCTCCCGAGTAGCTGGGACTATAGGCACGCACCACCATGCCTGGCTAATTTTTTTGTAATTTTAGTAGAGATAGGGTTTCACCATGTTGGCCAAGATGGTCTCGATCTCTTGACCTCGTCATCCACCCACCTTGGCCTCCCAAAGTGCTGGGATTACAGGCGTGAGCCACCACGCCCGGCCAAGCAGCTGTGTTTTTAACAGTTGTTCACACTAGAGGGAAATGAGGAGGCCTTGGTATCCTGAAAACTGTCTCATGTTTTTCTTAGCACTTAATACTAACTTCCACTTGATTGGATCCCTTCTGTCTTCTCCAGTCATATTGCTATATTTGGGCATATCCAAAGATAATGGGATAAGTAAAGCAGAAACCTTGCTGTCAGTATTCATTTAGTTCATTGTAATATGGACATGTGTAAATGTAAATTATCTAGAAGATTCCAATAAATTCTGGACAACTTATATCTTATAACAATGAAACCCTATTTGTAATATCCCATATTTCTTTTTTTTTTATTTATTTGAGACAGAGTCTTGCTCTGTCACCAGGCTGGAATGCAGTGGCACAGTCTCAGCTTACTGCAAACTCCGCCTCCCGGGTTCAGGTGATCCTTCCACCTCAGCCTCCCAAGTAGCTGGGACTACAGGTGCGTGCCACGATGCCCAGCTAATTTTTGTATTTTTAGTAGAGACGGGGTTTCACCATGTTGGCCAGGATGGTCTTGATCTCTTGACCTCGTGATCTGCCCACCTCGGCCTCCCAAAATGCTGGGATTACAGGCGTGAGCCACTGCACCCGGCCATATGCCCCATATTTCAAATGTGGATTGCTTCTCTTTTATTTTACAATATTGAAGAATATTTTCATCCTACGTATTTCTATTACTAAAATGCTCAACTAGTGAGCCCATTTGGCTGTGGACCTGCCAATCACCACTGCACTGGTATAGGAGTTACAGGCCATCTGGATCTCTTCTACTTTCATATCAAAATATGGAGTGAATGATTGAATATAGTTTCCAAAAATGCTCTTACAGGAGTTTGATGGATGAAGCTCTTTTTGCCTATCTCTGTTTCCAACCTAACCCCTCCACTAAAGAATGACTCTGCCAGTCTGAAAATGACTGGCAGGCAACGCTGCCTTGGAAAAGCTAACAAGGAATAGTGAGTTCAGTGGACATTCACAGACCGAGAAAGACTCCCTGACCTAATTCATACCAGCTATAATTTGCTGCCTTCTCTATAACCAGAAAAATAGTCTGGGGATCTGCATCACCAGACTCGAAGACTCCTCAGGACATGCGCCTGGGCTATCATTCCCAGTAAGCAGCGTCCTGAGCCAACACCACTGTCAGGCGGAGTTAGTGCTGATACATAACATCACAGCCAACCGTTCGCCACATTGTATTAAACCAGGTAATGCAGGAAGGAAGTGCTAAGGTCACTGTGTTTTTTAAACACCTTTGCAGAAATAGTAAGGCCAATTCCCAAGTCCGCAATACATACAAAACTCAATTCTCAAGAAACAACAAAAGAGAGAAAAGCTCATCTCAGAACAAGCTAGCTGTCATTTCACTAAAAAAGGCAGAAAAGTTGCTGGCTCAGTATTATGTGTTTCATGCTTAACACAGCTCCTCTGATTAAAGCAAAAGTGTTATTCCCTCTGCTATGGAGAGAATGCTCTTATTTCTCCTTCTCACAAGTCTCTCATAGGGAATTTGTTTGTTTACCTCCTTCAGATCCTGCACAACTGCAGTGAGCCTCTCATTTTCGGCCTGTACATTAGTGACCACAGCCCGGCTCTGTTTCAGCTCATTTTGCATCTCCAAGATCTTCCCCAGATAGTAAGCCTCCTTCGATGCTGACTCCTGCAGAAGCGTTTCCTCCCGAGTCTCTCCATCCTCAGCAACCTTCCGGTGGATGGAGAAGGACTGCCCAAATGCCTGCAGAGTACGTGGAAAGAAAAAGAGTACACAATGAAATGCATCAAAGCCCTATTAAAACACTCGGGAAAATGTTTACTTCTGCTTATATGTGTAAGAAAAGCTACTCTGTGAGACCCCCAAAATATAACAGTCTAGCTGCTCTCATTGAAGCTTGAAATAATTCAGTTCACTTAACAAGTAAAAAGAAAACTTTAAAATATCTTACGAAAAAAATGTGTACTGCATTAAAGAAAACTTGAAAAAATTGTTGCTTGCTTTATGTTCTCATTTTTTTAGACAACTCTTATCAAGAAATAGTTCAGTGTTAATAAGCCCATCAAAATTCATGTCATCTTCATTTTATTTATTTATTTATTTGAGATAAGAGTCTCGCTCTGTCGCCGGCTGGAGTGCAATGTGTTGGGAAAAGCAGCAAAGGAGAAAGGACTTACAGAGTGTCTACATAAATTGGTTATGAGTAACATATAAACAAGGAACAACAAACTGCGGAGGGCCGCAGGAGGCCTCTGAGGAGGAAGGACTCTCCATGGCTCATGTTCCGGTACAGGGTGACCTGGGCTCTGTTACCATAAACATTGTGCTCAAGGACGTAAAACCCCTTCATAGCACTATTACGTAGCCAGACCTGTAGGCTCCTTGTAAGGCCCGAGTTCCACCAGCTGCACATAAATAATAAGTTAAAGATAACCACATGTTCTTGTGTGAAACTCCCAAACTGCCACTGTTATCAATCTTTAGAATGACACATCAGTTCCAGCTCACTGATTCACCCCACCATCACCCTCTCCTTACCATCATTCAACCCACACCCTGTAGATCAAAGTGAATGTAACCAATAAATACTGTTGATGATCAGAGTTCAGGGCCTTCACTGTCTTCTCCAAAGTAATAAAGTGATGGCCCCCTGGTCCTACTTTCTCTCTTAATCTGTCTTTTTCTCATTCCTTTGTCCCACTGAACTCGGGGTACCCACAGGTGATGCAGGGCTGGTTCCCTAAACAATGGCATGATTTCAGCTCACTGCAACTTCCGCCTGTGGGGTTCAAGTGATTCTCCTGCCTCAGCCTCCCGAGTAGCTGGGATTACAGGCATGCGTCACCACACTCAGCTAATTTTTGTAGTTTTAGTAGAGATGGGGTTTCACCATGTTGGCCAGGATGGTCTTGATCTCTTGACCTCGTGATCCGCCCACCTTGGCCTCCCAAAGTGCTGGGATTACAGGCATGAACCACTGCGCCTGGCCCATCATCTTCATTTTTTTAAAAATCTCACAAATATTTTACAAAAACAAAACAAAAACACCCCAATCATTTAGTGTGCTTTCTAATACATTGGCAGTAAGGACAGACCAATTATAAACAATATCCTTAAGAGTTAAAATTACCAAACAGCATTGAAATTGCCCAGTACCACAAAAACAGACACTGAATATTATCTCCATATAAAATAACATATATGCGTCTGTTTATTTGGGCAAAAAGAAATATAGGAGAAAAATTAGAAACTAATTGAACTGGTTACTTACAGGGTGGGTGGAAATGGGGTGGGAAGAATGGGAGAATGAAATGAATGGGAGACAGAAGGATGCGGAGGAATGAACTTTTCCGAAATGCCTTTTCACATAGTTCCTTTTTCTTTTTGAGACAGAGTCTAGATCTGTCACCCACGATAGAGTGCAGGGGCGCGATCTCGGCTCACTGCAACCTCTGCCTCCTGTGTTCAAGCAATTCTCCTGCTTCAGCCTCCCATGTAGCTAGGATTACAGGCACCCGCCACCACACACAGATAATTTTTGTCCTTTTAGTAGAGAAGAGGTTTCTCCATGTTAGCCTGCTCTTGAACCCCTGACCTCAAGTGATCCAACCATCTTGGCCTCCCAAAGTACTGGGATTGCCTGGCCCCTTTTCACATAGTTCTGACTCTTAAAACTATAGTCATGTTTCATATCCCCCCAAATAAATAATAATTAAAATCAACCAATCGGTGTTGGGGGAACCCGAGATGGAACACAAACAGTAACAAAAGAACCTAGCTATATTACAAAATGAAAAACAGTCACCATGAAAGAGGTAAGAAAGAAAATAGCTAACCTAGTTTTGGAAACCAGTACTTTTACTATACACCTTAAGACTAAAGGCAAAAAGGACTGTACCTGAACACTATATAATCTTGTTGGTAAACTTGTTTCTCATAGGGATTACGGGATCACAATTCTGAAACTTCTTTACATATGTACTAGAGTTTAGCAAATAAGTAAATATATTGTAGATAATGAATGCTAGGTTTCTAACTGTTGGAGAAAAAGCCACAAGTAAGGAGAAAGAGGTATCTAAAAGGAAACTAGTGATATTGAGTTGTAAGTGGAAGCATCAGGATAAACTTATTGTTTTTAATAGGTAAATATTCATAGGTAAATAGATATGGAGAGACAGGGAGAAACATGTTCATGTATGTGTATATACACACATATTATTTCCCAGCACTGTAAGCTGAGAGGGGCCAGAAGCAATGATATACCAGTAGCAATGAGCATATCAAGCACCCAGATTCTGTTTCTAAATACTAATCTCCAATAAAGAGAACTGGGGTCTTTGGAGAAGTTATTGATTCTAGGGCTGGAGCAAAATAACCCTGACACATCTTGTGATGCCAAAGAGTTACAAAATGCTTTTTAAAAAAAATGACGGGGATATGTAAGGCCAGGCTGAGTGGCTCATGCCTGTAATCCCAGCACTTTGGGAGGCTGAGGCAGGCGGATCACAAAGTCAGGCGATTGAAACCAACCTGGCCAACATGGCGAACCCTGTCTCTACCAAAAATACAAAAAAAATTAACTGGGCATGGTGGTGCACACCTATAACCGCAGCTACTCGGGAAGCCGAGGCAGGAGAATCACTTGAATCCGGGAGGCAGAGGTTGCAGTGAGCTGAGATCACACCATCACACTCTGTCGCAAAAATTAAAGACTCTTCTGGACTAGATGAAACTAACAAGATGTGACAATTAAGTGCTGTATGGGATTCTGGGTTGGATCCTGGACTTTAAAAAGGGACACTAGTAGGACAATTGGCAAACTGAGATAAGTTCTCTAGGTTAGTCAGTGATGCTACTGTATCAATGTCAATTTCTGTTTCCTTTGCTGTATTATGGTTATGTAAGATGGTAACATTTGGGGAAGCTACATCAAGGGTACATGAAAATCAGTGTAGTATTTTTGGGCAACTTTTTTCTAACTCTAAAGTTATTTCAAACAAAAAGTTAAAAAGTAAATAAATGTAGTCTCTGCCTTAAAAGAGTTGATAGATTTGGTAAAATACTGGCATACAGAGTTACATAAGAACATAAGGATATGAATACCAAGGAGATATTATATTAAATGAGAAGTACTGTGGCTTTCTGGCATAACTTGTGATTTTATTACATTTTGAAATTTAAAATGTCATAGCAGGCCGAGCGTAGTGGCTCACACCAGTAATCCCAGCACTCTGGGAGGTTGAGGCGGGTGGATCACTTGAGGCCACATGTTCGAGACCAGCCTGGCCAACATGGCAAAACCCCATCTCTATTAAAATACAAAAATCAGCTGGGCATGTTTGTGCATGCCTGTTATCCCAGCTACTTGAGTGGTGGAGGCAGGAAAATTACTTGAACCTGGGAGGCGGAGGTTGCAGTGAGCCGAGATCATACAACTACACTCCAGCCTGGGCAAAAGAGCAAGACTCTGACTCAAAAATAAAATAAGATAAAATAAAATAAAATGTCATAGCATATTGCTTCTGGACTATGCTATCATCCGTGAAAAGATTAGGCTGAAATTAACCTGTGAAACTTAGCTTCACATTTGTTATAAACCTTAAGGCAGAAAAGATGTGTTAATCATTATAAGAAACAACTTAGAAAAACAATCTGGTACTCCTCCCTAAATTACACTCACAGAAACAGAAAACAGCACTGAAAAGCCATTGTCTTAGTTAAACTACCTTAGAATCTTGACATGGATCAAAATCAAAAGATGGTCCCTAAGCATCAATGAGAAAGAAATATTCCAGGATCGATGTCCATCTGTACATACACAGAAGAATACTCCTGGTGCTTGGTTTGTTCAGTCTCTTGACAGAAATTCTTATTTTAGTAGTCAGATTTCCAGATGTGGTAATAAGCATAGGCAGTCATAGTTTGATGAGAGAAATTATCTTTGCAGATGATGTTGACTTTGTTCTTGCATCAGTAATGATCAGATTCTGTGACGTCAATTCTGAATTCAGTACCTATTAAAAGGCCTCTGAAGGTTCTGGCAGCCTCTCTCCCTCTCCCCATGGTGGACTGCTGAGTCTTCAGCAGATCATCACCCTGCAAAGGATCCCTCATTATATAGTCAAGTATTAGTACAATTTAAAATTAGCATGAACTGTGTGTCAAGAACCCCAGCTGGCTTTTTTTTTTTCTTTTTCCACCACTATTTCCCCACTTCTACGTACAGAAAACTGGAAATGTCTGTCACAGGGCCAGAGCTTTCTTCACTCTGCCTGAGTAAAAGCAACACATTTGGCCATTCTGTGGCTCTCGTCTTTTTCACAGCACACAGGCAATGCTCTCTTGGCAGCTAAAACTACCCCTAAGGTTTGTAATTTTTTTTTTTTTTTAGACGGATTCTAGCTCTGTCACCCAGACTGGAGTGCAGTGCCACAATCTTGGCTCACTGCAACCTCCACCTCCCAGGTTCAAGCGATTCTCCTGCCTCAGCCTCCCAAGTGGCTGGGATTATAGGTGCCTGCCACCACACCCGGCTAATTTTTGTATTTTTAGTAGAGACAGGGTTTCACTGTGTTGGCCAGGCTGGTCGTGATCTCCTGACCTTGTGACCCACCCACCTTAGCCTCCCAAAGTGCTAGGATTACAAGCGTGAGCCACGGCACCCGGTCAACAACCCCTAAGGTCTTAAGAACAAGTGAATTTATTTTTCTACCCTTGATTTAAAGTTTTCAAAAACTGTACTCTGGATCTAGCACCAAAGGAGATAAAAATTTCAGATATAGACCCAGAATAGATTTTCAAAAAAGAATCAAGAAATGAAATTGCAAATATCCAAATGTTGATAAATCCTCCATTCATATTTATTGCAGTTCAGAAACCTTAACTGAACATATGGGTTTCCAAAATTAGCCATGATATTTATGAAGAACTTGGCCCTTCACTGGACCTGATATGAAAAACAATGAAAGTATATGAGGTCATCCAAGGACACTAACCATCATGTTTTTCCCTTGAAATAGCAAAATAACACTAATCCTGCACAAGCCAGAGGTGTCTCATGATCTGCATTTGCAAATCCCCTGAGAACTAAGAACTAACACTACTCAGAAAATGGCTGCTTTTATGAAAGGGAGGGTGAAGGAGAAAACACTCCTATTTTATCTAATTTCTAATCGTCAGCAACTAGAATTGGGTATGACACCCAACTGACATCTATCATCTGGCTACTTGTTAAAGTTGACTTACCAGACTTGCCTGGCTTCACCAGGTACCTCCTTCCTCTATCACCTTCTGAGTATCTCCTGACAAAGCCAGGCTCGAGAAGGGAAACAATCTTTTTCAAGATTACTGAAGCTGCATCTTTGGCTGAAATCACAACACTAGCTTCAATCTCTAGTTATAGGACATAGAGGGTAGTCATGCTTCTAGTTATATTTTGTTAGGATTGCAAATTCCTCTTCGGTACTGCAATCATTTCATGGGTAATTTTTGTTTAAAGTAAGTTGAAGTAAACTGACATTTTCTATATGCCTTTAGAATGTATTATGATTTCTTGTCATGTCTGTAGCTGCAATTGCACAATATCACTTTTAGTATATTCCATTTCATGAACCAAATTTGCTTTAAATGAGATGTGACTGTAAGTCCAGTTAGCTATGTAATAAGTACTCTGTTTTCTCCTACTACTTACATGACTTCTTAATGCAAAGAAAATTGATATTTTATGTGTTCATAATCAGGATATGTTGACTGATAAACAGAATTTTCATACCCATTACTCTTCAAAATATAAAAGATAGAAGAAATAAAAGTTTGGTTAGTATATTTAATTTTGGTCACAGAATTTTCATTCTTTCATCTTAGAAACTGGCAGAAAGTGTACTAGGTCACCCAAGGACATCAGACTTTTGATTTGAAACTGCAAAAAAATACTAAAATTCATTCATTCATTTGTTGTTCATTCACTCAACAAGTATTTACAAAGCACTCTACTATGTCAGGCACTGCTTTAGGCACTGAGGATTCAGCTATGTTCTGGGAAAACAAAAAACTCGGTTATCCAGAGCACATATTCTAGTGGAACATAAACAAATCAGTAGGTGCATGGCATGGCACAATGTTGAAAAAGTTCTTAGAAGAAAATGGAAGGCAAGATAAGAGTATAGGCTAGCAGTGCCCAGTGGAACTTTCTATGATGATGTATCTGTGTTGTCCAATATGGTCATTATTATTTTTTTTAATTTATTTATTTAGAGATGGAGTCTCACTCTGTCACCCAGGCATGATCTGTACATACACAGAAGAATACTCCTGGTGCTTGGCTTGTTCAGTCTCTTGACAGAAATTCTTATTTTAGTAGTCAGATTTCCAGATGTGGTAATAAGCATAGGCAGTCATAGTTTGATGAGAGTGGCATGATCTCGGCTCACTGCAACCTTCGCCTTCCGGGTTCAAGCACTTCTCCTGCCTCAGTCTCTTGAGTAACTGGGATCACAGGTGTGCGCCACCAGTCCCAGCTAATATTTGTATTTTTAGTAGAGACAGAGTTTCACCATGTTGGTCAGGCTGGTCTCGAACTCCTGACCTCGTGATCCGTCCACCTCGGCGGCCAAACATGGCTACCGAGCTTTTGAAATATGGCTCGTATGACCAAAGTACTGAATTTTTTACTTTATGTCATTTAATTAATTTTAATTGTCATATATGGCTAGTGACTACTATGTTGGACAGGGATAGAGGGCATCCCAGGTGCATGCAGTGGAAACCTCACATAGAAAGGGCAGTCAGGGAAGAGGTGACCTTTGGACAGAGACTGGAACAAAGTGAGGGAGTGACCTAGAACCTGGCCTTTCCCCAGAGAAGAAAGCTTAAATGTAACTGTTACTAAGCAAGAATTACAGCACTGCCATGGCACCTCTTTGAAGACCACTGGCAGTTCTTTCAAGTGTCTTCTAAAATACTTAAAGATCTGAGTGCTCCAGAGGATATTCAGGCATAATTTAACTTGTAGGAAGAAAAGGGCTGGCTAGTGGCCTGACAGGATACCCTATCCTCCCCAATGAACTAGTATACTTTCTTTGAACATATAACAAAAATTATCTGACCAATTACCTTTCTGTTGCTTCAGATGCCAGGAAATTCAGCATTAAATGCTCAACGGCAATAATGAAAATACCTTAAGGTTTAGTATGACTATCTCTGTTTTCTCTACATTGTTCTGCATTTTTATCGTATTTATCCCACTGTATTGGTTTCTTCTACTCCAGATATTTTTGGAGTAGAAAGCATATGAGTTATAATCACATCAAATGGTTAAAAGGATGCTTAATTACTGTTTTAAATGAAGTATTAATAAAAATCCTTATTAAAGCATGGAATTTGAGAGTTTAAGAGGTCTGAAAGCTCTTCTAAGGATTCATCTTTACTTCATGAAAAACACTGAGCCCAGGCTGGGCGTGGTGGCTCACGCTTGTAATCCCAGCAGTTTGGGAAGCCAAGGCGGGTGGATCACCTGAGGTCCACCTGGCCAACATGGTGAAACCCCATCTTTACTAAAAATACAAAAATTAGCCCGTGTGATGGCAGGCGCTTGTAATCACAGCTACTCTGGAGGCTGAGGCAGGAAAATCACCTGAACCGAGGAGGCAGAGGTTGCAGTGAGCCAAGATTGCACCACTGCACTGCAGCCTGGGCAACAGAGTGATATTCCATCTCAAAAAAAAAAAAAGAGAGAGAGAGAAAAAACAAAAACACTGAGCCCAAAGGATCTGATGAAGCGCAAAAACATAGCAAGAACCTAACTAAACGTGTTAGAGCTGGTTGAGAAGTGTCTCTCAAACTACTGCTGCATATTCCAGCAGCAAAGAGTCTTAGAGAGTAGATTTAATTAGAAAAGAAGAGCTCATGGGAGGCCAGGCAACCCAGAAGTACCCACCCAGGAGAAACCAGTTTCCATGACACACATGGCTAAAAAGTTAACCGGAGACATGAGGTCCCCCTGACTCAAGCCTGATCCTTGAAAGGGCAGATGTACTCATAAAAGGCTGAAAGAGATTTAAGAGTATGGCCCCTGAGCTGGACCAACTCTGCCACTTACTGTGTGACATTGGGCAAATTACATAACATTCTGTGACTCCATTTTGTCATCTGTAAAATGGGGATAATAATAGCTTCTTTCTCATACTGCCATGGGGCTTAAAAGAGAAAATCTATGTAGCACTTAAAACAGACCTTGGTACATATATAGTAAGGACTCAATGACTGTTGGCTATTATTAGCAGAAAGACGATGTGCTTTGGAGTCAAATGCGTTGGGGATTTAATGCAAATGCATCTGGGTTTAAATCTGCCTCCTCTGAAATATTTGGCAAGGTTTTTAAGTTCTATGTTTCAGTTACCTCATGTGTAAAATGAGAATAATAACATCTACTTTAAAGGTAAGAATAGCCTAGCCCTAAAAGGAAAGCGTATCAGATAAGAGATATAAAATTCGGACCAAAATGCCTTGGACACAGTAAATGCTTGTTAAATATCAGTCCCAATCCTCTTCTCTTCCGACCTCAGAAAGTCTCAGATTGAACACTGGCAGGCTGTTGCTTCCTCTGGTGTAAAGGCTTTCCTCAGACTTATCCAAGATGCAGGTGGCCATTCACCTCATTATGAGAGCAGCTCCCTACTCATCGTATTACATGACACTAAGTATCATTCAAATGAATAGCATATCATGTTTTCTATACTTCTTAACTTAATCTATGATGACCTGGTGTAATACCCGGGGTTTTTTCTAAGGCGATAACCAATAGCC
This sequence comes from Cacajao melanocephalus, assembly GCA_963573385.1. Lineage (NCBI taxonomy): Eukaryota > Metazoa > Chordata > Mammalia > Primates > Pitheciidae > Cacajao > Cacajao melanocephalus. The sequence goes on from CAUYLG010067299.1 coordinate 29,425, forward strand.
TATTATTTAGATATATATTTACTTAAAGCCTAGATTTTTTTCTAACCCTGATGGTTTGTAATTGGTACCTCTATTTGTTTAATAAACTCCCTTTTCAACTGTTTATAGAGTTTTTTCTGTATTTTGTGGTTATATATTGAATATGCACAACAAATTTATGATAAAATATAAGCACAAACTAACATTAAAATGAATTCCTGTAGTTTAAGAAAGGGATCAAGACCCATTAGCTTCAAAGGCCTCTGTCTGTCCTTTCTTGGTCCTACCTCTCTCAGTGTACCTTCAGCCATTCCCCAACTAAACACTATTCTGCATTTTGTAACACCATTTTCTTTATCATTTACTGTATATATATATATTTCTATAAATAAAATGCTGTTTAATATTTTAATAAAATACTGTTGTAAAATTCATATGATGAAATCCTTCCATATGCATTCTTTTGCAATTTGCTTTTGGAATTCAACTTTAAATCGTTTATTCATTCATTCTGTATTCACTCATTCATTTTCTACATTCATAACAATGTAGTTTTCATTGTTATAAAGTGGTCTACTGGATATATACTTCATATTAATAATCCATATTCCTGACAATGGATAATTGGGTTACTTCCGGTCTTTTGCTATTATACGCAATGTAGCCATAAACACTCTTGTGCATACCAGTAGGGCTAGTACTTTTCAAAATACATTTGCTGAAGAAAGAGTTTTCTTCTTTTTTTGTTGAGATGGAGTCTTGCTCTGTCTCCCAGGCTGGAGTGCACTGGCATGATCTCAACTCACTGCAACCTCTGCCTCCCAGGCCGAGCTGATTTTGAATTCCCGATCTCAGGTGATCTGCCCGCCTTGGCCTACCAAAGTGCTGAGATTACAAGCATGAGCCACCGTGCCCAGCCTGAAAGAGTTTTATTTCTAATCCTTGGTGGGATAATGCTTTTTATTTATGAAATACGATAAAAATAAATTACTATATGCATATTCCTACAATGCGGTATAACCATTCCACTCCTAGGTATTTATTTGCCCCAGACAAACAAAAGCATGTGATTATATAAAGATTTATACACAAATGTTCATGGCAACCAAATACAAATAATTCAAATATCTATCAAATGAATAAAAAACCAAGTTGTGGCACATCCACACAATGGAATACTAATTGGCAATAAAAAGGAGTGAACTACTGATATATGCAACAATATGGCTGAATTGCAAAATATTATGCTAAGTAAAAGAAGCCAGACAAAAACAAGAATACATTCAGTAAAATTCCATTTATATGAAATTCTAGAGAATGCAAACTAATCTATAGCGACAACAGGCAGATCAGTGGTTGCACTGGTCGGGAACAGGGGTGGAGGATTATGAAGGGATGCAGGGGGGCAAATGGGAGAGATTACAAAGGGGCGAGAAAATAGAGAGTGATGGGTATGTTCATTATCTTGATTTCACAAGTATATACATATGTCAAAATTGATCAAATTGTACTCCTTAAATATGTGGTTTATTATATGTCAATTATACATCAGGAAAGCTGTAAAATCGTATTTTAAAAATATGAGAAAAAAAGCACAAAATACAAGTCTAAATTTTCTCATTATTAAATTTGAAATAAAAGTATATTTCAATAAATTTAATCAGAAGACAAAAGGTTACAAAAACTATACCATTATTCACTGAAAGTATGATTAAAATAAACTACTTATCTTGCTGCAGATCTGTAGGAAATAATTTGCAAACCAGCGGTGGCCCCCAGGTACAATCTGAGTAGCATTATCCTAAGTCATATGTGTAAGAGTTTCTCAAGCAGTAGTTCTCAAGCATAGGAACCCATTAGAATCCCTTGGGGAGCTTTTTAAAAACATAGAGACTCCATCTCCAAATATTCTGAGTTAACTAATTTGGGAAACAGATTCCCAAATATTCTGGGTTCAAGGGACACTACTAGGTGAAACAATTTTTTTCAGGGTTCTATGCACCCTTAGAACAAATTCCTAACAATACCATTTAAGTAGTTAGGTCAAGGTCCAAAAAACTTAACAAGTCTTTATGTCCTAACAATGCAGCAGCTGTTTGAAAAATCTGTATGAAAATATGAAAGAAAAAGTTTTATTTCAAATTATAGATCCAAGATGACCAAATAGTAACAGCTCTGGATTGCAGTTCCCAGGGAAAATGCAAAGAGTGAGAGATCACCACATTTCCAAACAAATTTTTACTGCCCACAGACCAGAAGATTCCCGGGCGGAAAAGTGCCACAACTCTCCAGCATGGCTGTTTCAGCCAGCACAGCAGGTCTCTGCACAAAAACTCACACAAATCCTGGCGCCGTTTCAATGGGCAACTGGAACACCTGGGAGACAGAGTCGCTGTTCAACTGAAATAAAGGGGGCTGAAACAGGGAGCCAGGTGATCCGGCTCGGCTGGTCCCACCCTGACAAAGACCAGCAATCTGAAATGCTCTGGATTGACAGTTTCACAGCAAGCACAGCTGGACACAGGATGGTCCAGCTCTGTGCGGGGGAGGGACGTCCGCCATTACCGAGGAAGTCCGCCACGAGGCAATCCGCCATTATAAAGACAGTCCGCGATTACTGAGGCAGACCGCCATTACCGAGGCAGTTCTAACTATATCCCTATAAACAAAACACCAAGGAAGTTCACACAGCAGCTGGGCAGAGCCCACGGCAGCTCAGCAACACCTCTGCTGGCAGACTATGACTAGGCTACCTCCTCGCTGGGCAGGGCATCTCTGAAAAAAGGCAGCAGAATGACAGGAACTTAGAAATAAAGCCCCACCTTACCGGGACAGAGCACCTGGGAAAAAAAAGGAGGTTATGAGTTCCGCTGCAGCAGACTTAAACCTACTTACCCAGCAACTCTGAACAGAACAACGGAGCTCACAGCTCAGCACTTGAGCTCCTATAAGAGACAGATTGTCTCCTCAAGCAGCTCCCCAACTCCCCCCATAACCAAAGAGACACCTCATAAAGGAGAACTCAGGCTGACATCTGGTGGGTATCCTTCTGGGATGAAGATAACAGAAGAAGAAACTGGCAGCAACCCTTACTGTTCTGCAGCCACTGCAGGTGATACCCAGACAAGCAGGGTCTGGAGTGGACCTCCAGCAGTCCTACAGCAGGGGGGCCTAACTATTAGAAGGGAAACTAAGAAACAGAAATAACTTCATCAGCAACATAAAGGACATCCACTCAGAGACCTCATCTGAAAGGCATGAACCACAAAGACCACAGGTGGATAAATCCACAAAGATGGGAAGAAACCAGTGCAAAAAGGATGAAAATACCCAAAACCAGAATGCCTCTCCTCCTACAAGGGATCACAACTCCTCACCAGCAAGGGAACAAGGCTGGATGGAGAAGGAGTCTGATGCAATTGACAGAAACAGGCTTCAGAAGGTGGGTAATAACAAACTTCTTTGAGCTAAAAGATCATGTTCTAACCCAATGCAAAGAAACTAAGAACCTTGAAAAAAGGTTTGACGAAATGCTAATGAGAATAAACAGCTTGGAGAGGAAAATAAATGAATTGATGGAGCTGAAGAACACAACACAAGAACTTCACGAAGCATACACAAGTTTCAATAGCCAAACTGACCAAGCAGAAGAAAGGATATCAGAGATTGAAGACCAACTCAATGAATAAAATGAGAAGGCAAGATTAGAGAAAAAAGAGTAAAAAGAAATAAACAAAGCCTCCAAGAAATATGGGATTATGTGAAAAGACCTAATTTACATTTGATAGGTGTACCTGAATGTGATGAAGACAATGAATCCAAGCTGGAAAACACTCTTCAGGATATCATCCAGGAGAACTTCCCCAACCTAGCAAGGCAGGCCAATATTCAAGTCCAGGAAATACAGAGAACACCACAAAGATATTCCTCAAGAAGAGCAACCCCAAGGCAC
>CAUYLG010067306.1:0-62287 GCA_963573385.1 Cacajao melanocephalus
GTGGTGGCTAACGCCTGTAATCCAAGCACTTTGGAGGCCAAAGCGGGCCGATCATCTGCGGCCGGGTTTTAAAGACCAGCCTGACCAACATGGTGAAACCCCAAATTTATTTTTTAAAAAAAAAAAAAAAAAAAAAAAAAAAAAAAAAGAAAGAAAGAAAGTTTCCGTTTCCCTGTTTTTATTATTAGACATGGTCCAATAAACTTTACTATGAGGGAAATATATAGATTATGGGAATGGAACTATCAATGAAAAAAAGTGAAAAAAATGCTAGCTACGATAAAACATTTTCTAATAACACAAGACAGTCCAATTAGTTTCTGGAACTCTCTATGGCCAATCAAAAACCTTTAAATAGGTTACTTCTTAAATTACAGGCTGCATTCCTAATTCTAGTCAGCTGCCTTCTAAAAACATCTGCTTTTAGTCACAAGGAAAACAGGATATAAAAAAGGAATATGTCAAGAGCAGAAGCAAACAATTCTAAATATGTATTTTGGTCAGCCACTTCATATATGAACAGTAGCACATTTCTGAATAAATTTTTAGAATTTATATTATGAAGTAGATAAATTAGATGTTTTTCTTCGGTGTGACTTTTTTTCTTAATAGATTCAGAAGAAAAGTGTTAGGTAAGCCCTTCCAGGGAGAGTTGGTTACAGAAAGAGATGCCCTCCAAATGCTTCTGCTCCTGTTAGGGCTTCCTAGATCTATTATTAGAGAACACGCCTGGAAGGCTCAATCTTTACAAACTGGGCAGGCTGCCTGTGGAAGATGCAAATTTCATTCAAGGTCAGTATGCCTTATCAAGTCCTTCTGCCTCAAAGTCCTGCCAAAGCTATGCAGGCAATATGGAGGAGGATGTCTATTTTAAGTGAATATTTAGTGAGATAACCATAAAAAAAAGAAAAGCATACGAGAACTGAGCCTTTTACTGAATGATTTCAGTTGTGAAACTATCCTACTCCCCCCACAATAATGATCTACTGTTGGCAGTTATTCTTGCTGTAATAACTGCTATTAATTTTTTTTTTTTTTGAGACAGAGTCTTGCTCTGTCACCCAGGCTGGAGTGCAATGGCGCGATCTCGGCTCACTGCAACTTCCGCTTCCTGAGTTCAAGTGATTCTCCTGCCTCAGCCTCCCGAGTAGCTGGGATTACAGGCATGTGCTACCACGTCCAGCTAATTTTTCTATTTTTAGTAGGGACGGGGTTTCAACATGTTGTCCAGGCTGGCCTCAGACTCCTGACCTCGTGATCTGCTGGCCTCGGCCTCCCAAAATGCTGGGATTACAGGAGTGAGCCACTGTGCCCAGGCAACTGCTATTAATTTTTGAAATTAATAGTAGTATTTATCAATGCTTCTCTAACTTGGTGTGTCAGTCCGTTTCTGCATTGTTAGAAAGGAATACCTGACACTGGATAATGTATAAAGGAGGTTTAACTGGCTCACAGTTCTGTAAGCTGTATAAGCATGGCTCCAGCATCTGTTTTTGGTAAGGGCCTCAGGAGGCTTCCAATCATGGTGGAAAACAAAGGGACAGCAGGCGCATCACACAGAGAGAGCAGGAGCAAGAGAGAGAGAGAAGTGGGAAGATCCGGCTCTTTTAAACAATCAGACCTCACATGAACTGAGTGAGAACTCACTCATCACTAAAGGGATGGCCCTACTTCATTCATGATTGAATACCTGCCCCGGATCCACCTCAGGCATTTCTTTTTCTTTTTCTTTTTTTTTTTTTTTTTTTTTGAGACAGGGTCTTGCTATGTTGCCCAGGCTGATCTGAAACTCCTGACCTCAAGCAATCCTCCAACCTTAGACTCCCCAAGTGTTGGGTATTACAGGCATGAGCCACTGTACCTGGCCTGGAGGTCACATTTCAATATGAGATTTGGAGGGGACGAACATCCAAATCATATTACTTGGTTTTATCCTTTGTCATTATATGTCAAAACTTATGTCACATAGCATCTCTTCAGTAAAAATCTCCCTACAAAGGTCAAGAGAACTTCACAAAATTCCAATGAGGAAATTCATGTTTTGTAGAATACCATATAACACTGACATGTTTAACTTCATTTTACAAACTGGAAGCTATTTTTCTAACAGAAAATATTATAAATATGCAAAACAAAATCACAGCCAAGAACATGTATCCATAAAAAACAAACAAAACAAGCTGCTGAACTAGATATGACAGGATGTTAGCAAGATTTCTTCTGGATAAGCCTTCATTGATCTTGTTGTCTTAATAGTAGCAGATGCCGAAAGTTTAAAAACATGTACTTGGGAAAAATGGATAATCCAGAACATTTTTAGCCAAATAAAGCCCTAGAAGTTGGCTTTTAATTTGAACTGGGTTAAGACCACTTTTATTTCTAGAGCTTGATTCAAGTATAAGAGTATAGTTAGTGTTAATATTCAGCCGACTAGTTAAAGAACTACTGGTCTCAGACAACTGCAAAAGGTGGGATGAAGAGTTATATATGACGACACTGGGGGCCGGCCTTGTAGAGAAAGTTTAGCACGCAAAAGTGGTGCTGTACAAGGGAGGAATGCCACAGAACATTAGAAGCACATCTACCTAAGGAGGCTATATATTCAAGCTTACCCAGTGCCCAGTGCTGACAACCATATAATCCCTCAGGGAGTACGTGAACAATCAGATGTTTTCATTTGAAAGTTAGTTTACAGTTTAATTCTTCTCAAACTCTTTCTAACATACCAAAGGAAACAGTAAAGCAGCCAGATGCTACCACAAAATAGTATCTCTTAAACCACGAAACAACAGAAGGGTTACCACAACATCCCTATGTCAACCACCTATGTAAACCATTTGTACCGAAGATATCATTTGGTCAGTTTAATCTAAGGATTTCTTTCCCTTAGGGTCAAACTAGAAAGCCCACAATCTCCCTCTAGTTCTGGTTGAGATCACAAGAGCATTTCTTCTATTATATTTTAATTAATCTCAGAGATTACTGTTTGAATTTAAAAAAGATTATCCAAGTATTATAACTAACACAAATGGAAGCATTTGGACTGCAGTGAAGAAGGCAATTAGACTGAGTTGGGAGACTTATACGCTTTGCCTTGGTCCATCTGTATGTATTGGACAACTTTTTAAGGTACTCGATCTGTCTAAGTGTTTGATTCTAATTCAGGATCCTGGAACCAGAACGCCTTGGTTGCAGTCCACTATTTGCTAGTTGTATGGCTTTGGGAAAGACAATTACCTCTCTGTGCCTTGATGTACTTACTTACAAAATGGGGATAACAAATACAATCTACCTCAGAGGACTGTTATGAGGAATAAATAAATTAGTATGTATAAAGTACTTAGAAGAGTGCTTGTCCCACAGCAAAGATTATTTAAGTGCAGCTGTAGCCACAACATATATTTATTGGTAATATAATCCTTCTCTCAAATTTTGTTCTACATATTGGGGAAGGTTGTATGCATGTGTAAACAGGCAGATCAGTTCTGGTTATCTAAAAATTTTCAAGAATTTTTGGGAGTTGATGTCAAATTACCAAGAGTAGTGACTCACCAAAATGAATAGCAAACAATGGTAGAGTTAATTTGATTCTACTTTAAGACTCCTACAAGAATTATTTATATTCTTAAGAAGTATAGATTTCAGTAAAAGGCCTCTTTAAGTAAGGCAGTGGTTTTAAAGGATGCCTACATATTCATGAGGGAAATGAGCAGAGGGCTGGAGAACCACATCTCACTTTGGTGCTAGGACCTTACAGCCCTGCACCTTCTTAAGTCCACGGAAATGGTAACACACACTTACCTCTTCTGACACCAACCAGTGTCACTAAAGTCTAGTTTTTTATTTTTAAAGCAAGAATAAAGTTTTTATTATTAAGATTCTGAAATGAAGAAAGTAAAATGTACAAGTTTAATAAAAACAGGTTTTCTGGCCAGGCACGGTGGCTCATGCCTGTAATCCCAGCACTTTAGGAGGCAAAGGTGGGAGAATCACTTAAGCCCAGGAGTTCAAGACCAGCCTGGGCAACATGAGACCCCATCTCTATAAAAAAAATTAAGCAATTAGCCAGGTGTGGTGGTGCATAGTCCCAGCTACTCAGGGTGCTGGGGTGGGAGGTTAGTTTGAGCCTGGGAGGTAAAGGCTGCATGCAGTGAACCATGACTATGCCGTTGCACTCTAGACTGGGTGTCAAAGTAAGACCCTGTCTCAAAAAAAAAGGCCTTTCCTTTTAAAATAATTTTCGAAAGCATTCTAAAGTATTAATATAAGGGAAGAGAAAAAATTGTAGAAAAATTATCCTCTTAAAATATGGGGGAAGGCAATAAATACACAAATAAGTACAATTACTGTTGGGCTCAATCTTGCCTCAATATAAAACATTTTTTTGCACTGAGCCCAAAAGTAATTGTACTTATTTGTGTATTGCCTAAATATTTCCATTCATTATTTTAAAGTATTGTTTACAGAAATGAATTGATTGTGCTATATTACTGTCGCGTTATTCTTCAGATAGAGAATGTTCATTAAACTTCATTTTTGTCAATGATTTGCCTCATCAGTTTAATAAAATTTTATGCTTCCTGCTTGAAAGCAACATTGACAAATGCCATCTCTTCTGTCTGTAACTTAAAACACTTAATATAACTAACCACTTAGGGCCTGGGCCTGACTTCCATGAAAGATTGTATTAAATGATCTGGGTAAGTATAAAGTATGACCATTTGTCCTCAAGAACTAAGATCAGTGTCCATGTCAGAGGCTGAGTGAATTAAAGCACGTGTTTGACTTACTTCTCAGAAAAGGTGCTCGGCGGAAAGAAGACATTTCAATTACTGAGTTAAAAAGTCCCCATCAACTGTGACTAGTGGAGACCGTGGGCTAACTGCTACACAGCAATCTCACGTGAAACTGTCTTTGATGTAAGTTTACACTGTTAAACTACCTTATGAGGTCTTCTTGGTATCATGCATTGAATCCAAGATAAAAACTGAGGCCACTGTTCGAGAAAGACCCCCCCCTATCAGTTTAAATCTCATTTAAAAAAGAGAGCATACCAGCAAATCTATAAACAAAGCAGCTTTTTTTCTTTTGAGACAGAGTCTTGCTTTGTCACCAGGCACCAGGCTGGAGTGCAGTGGCGTGATCTCGGCTCACTACAACCTCCGCCTCCTGGGTTCAAGCAATTCTCCTGCTTCAGCCTCCCGAGTAGCTGGGACTACAGGTGCACACCACCACACCCAGCTAATTTTTGTATTTTTTGGTAGAGATGGAGTTTCAGCATGTTGGCCAGGATGGTCTCGATCTCTTGACGTCATGATCTGCCCGCCTTGGTCTCCCAAAGTGCTGAGATTACAGGCGTGAGCCACCATGCCTGGCCACAAAGCAACTTTGATTGAACAAAATATAGGCATACCTCCTGTGGTGTGTCCAGAACTTTGCTAGACAGTGGAGATACAAAGATGATTAAGGATGATTAATTTACAGTCCTTGTCCATAAAGAACTCATTAAGTATGTAAACAATCACAATTTGATAAGTATTAAAACAACAAATGTATAATCAATAACTCATTTTGTGGATGTCACTCTAAAATGTACTTTCAGCTTTTTCTTTCATAATGAAATAGTCCATGTAAAACATGTAAATTATGTCAAGGATGTTCAGGCAGATAATTTACCCAAGATTACATAATGAGAGACTACGCTTTTGCACCAGCAATGGCTTGTGTTTTCCAGCTCTCTAACTGGCTGCTCGCCTCTGGAGGCCTGCTTCTCTCTGCTATCCTAATAGATCTCCCTAGCCTGACAGGCGACAGGTGAGAGCCCTAAACCACTGCACCAGTTCAGAGTAAGAGTCAGGACTGAAGAAGAGTGAGAACTGAGGAGGGGCAGCAAGAGGCTGTACATGACCTTCTCCTCCTTGGTCAAGCCTGCTTCCAATAAGAGGCAGTGTAATGCAGTTTGTGGTATAACCTGGAATCAGGATGCCTGGATTTGTATCCTACCCTCCTTTTTAGCTGTGTGACCTTGGGAAAGTTAGTTAACTTCTCTGTGCTACTCTAAAATGGAAATAGTAATAACACCTAGCACATAGTATTAAGGATCATGTGACGCATTTTAACCCAGCTCTTTCATCAGCATGACCTGGATGTGAGACCTAGAGTCAAAGGAGATCATTTTGGAGCTTTAAGATTTGACTGCTCCCCTGGATTTTGGACTTGCATGGACCCTGTAACCTCTTTGTTTTGCCCAGTTTCTCCCATTTGGAATGACTGTATTTATCCAATGCCTGTACCCCCATTATATCTAGGAAGTCACTAGCTTACTTTTAATTTTACAGGCTCATAGGCAGAAGGGACTTGCCTTGTCTCAGATGAGACTCTGGACTGTGGACTTTTGGGTTAATGCCGAAATGAGTTAAGACTTTGGGGGACTGTTGGGAAGGGACAATTGGTTTTGAAATGTGAGGACATGAGATTTGCAGGGACGAGGTGTGGAATGATATGGTTTGGCTGTGTCCCCAACCAAACCTCACCCTGAATTGTATCTCCCAGAATTCCCATGTGTTGTGGGAGGGACCTGCGGGAGGTAATTAAATCACAGGGGCTGGTCTTTCCCGTACTATTCTCATGAGAGTGAATAAGTCTCATGAGATCTGATGGGGTTATCAGGCATTTCCACTTTTGCTTCTTCCTCATTTCTCTCTTGCTGCCGCCATGTAAGAAGTGCCTGTTGCCTCCTGCCATGATTGAGGCATCTCCCCAGCCATGTGGAACCATATTAAACCTCTTTTTGTTCCCAGTTTGTTATGTTTTTATCAGCACCATGAAAAGGAACTAATATAAAGACACTGCCTCTTCCCTCAGAGTCACTACAGAGTAGGAAACTTAAAAATCTTTATTGATGTATTATTGTTTGATACCTACAGATAAAAAAGCAACAGGTCAGAATGAATGAGACTGAAATAAAACAGTTCTTGCTCACTTATTTGTTAGACTTAAAAGTAATACATTTCTAAAGAAGTTCATTTAAAAGACAAACCTTCAGCTTGAGAGCATGATACAACACGGTTGATGGTTAAGAGAGAAATACTAAAGTAGATCACTAATTCTCCTCAGTTTGAATGAATGAGGACTACAAAATATCATAGCATATTCATTCACTGATTGAGTAGAAAGTAAAAAACCTAATGAGGCAGAAGAGAGTGGCGACAATTCTGAAAGAGAAGTCCTTGTATAGACAGGAGAGAGGACGGGGTCTAGTATACAGTGGAAGGTTTCATTTCAGATAGGGACATGGACAATTCATTCCATATGATCAGAGAGAAGGCAGACTACATACAGTAAAACAGTGGTGGTGGAAGGATGAGAAAATTGTCTTTTTTTTTCCTTCAGTGAAATAAGCTGTGAGGTAATCTCTGAAAATAAGCTGAGAGTAGGGAATGGGGAGAAAGTATGACATACTGTAGTTGTCTAGGAGAGTGGGAATGTCAATTGACCAGAGAAATGAGGAGGCACTGCTAGACAGTATTTAGGGCCCTCTTGGGGTTTGTGGTCACCATTTTAAAGTGAGATCTGTCAGTATGGTGGTTTTCTCCAGCCCCATTCAGCTGCTGAGGTGTAGATGGTAAGCCTATTTTAACTAGGGAGACAGGTATGAGAGAGGGATGATTCTAACAGCAGAATATAGAATAACTTAGATGAAGAGGGGAGCAAAGAAGTGATTATTTTAAGGAACTGGCTCACACAACTGTGGGAGCTTGGTAGATCTGAAATCTCCAGAGCAGGTCTGCAGGATGCAGATCCAGGGAAGAGTTGATGTTGCAGCTTTGCCTGGAGCCAAAATTTGTTCTTCTTTGGGGAACTTAGTTTTTCTCATAAGGCCTTCAACTGACTGGATGAAGCCCATTCATCTTTTGGGGGGTAACTTCTTTACTCAAAATCTATAAAATTGTTACTTACATCTAAAAATCACCTTTGCAACAACATCTAGACTGGTGTCTGACTAAAACTGGGTACCACGGCCTACTCAAACTGACACATAACATTAACTATCACAAAAATATTCCCAGAAAAGATTTAGGATGCAGGGCAGCTTTTAGATCACTGTACCTCCATGAATGCCATAGAGTATTCAGGGAGAGGTGTAATATGAGGACAAACAAAAAGAGAATCAGCACATTTCTGGGATATGGAGGGGATGAGATGAGGAAAAAGAAATACGGCATGATGGATAGGAGCAGATTTTAGTGTTAAGAGCTCTTGTTCAAGACTATGCTGTACCAACCACTATGACATGACTGAGCATGTTTTTCAACTAGGCCTCAATTTCATCAACTTAAAAAGGGATAATAATATAAGGAAATGGCTTAGTACAGTGGTATACTAAACACACTAAAAAAAAAATCAGATATTATTATGGGAAGATTCAATATTGTAAGGGTATCAGTTCTTCCCCCTCAACTATTCATAAACGTCATGTCATTACACTTAAAATTGCACCGAAGTTTTTGTTTTTGACAAATTGCTTCTAAATTTTACTTGAAAAATGAATGAGCAAAATAAATTCTGAAAGAAAATAAGAGAAACTTACCTCACCAATATCAACACTTGCTGGAAGATTAGGACAATTAACATCTAATAATGGTGCAGGAAGAGGCAACTAAAGAAATCAAGACCGAAGGTCTTCGAACAGACCTAGATATCCATGATAATTTAGTACAGCATAATGTGCCACAAATCGACAAGGGGAAGCATGGATTATTCAGTAAACAGCATTGGGATAACTGGCATTCCACTTAGGAACAAACATGTAGATTATTTCTATCATTTTTTTGCAAGGGAACATCTTTCCAGGGAATTGACTGAAAGATGAAAGGTTATAAAAGACCAACAGTTTTGACCACATGTAACAAAATTTCTGTAAGGCAAAGGACACTTATAAATACACTTACTAAGCTTAATAGGGGGTTTTAATTTATTTACTGTCATTTCATAACTTATATACTTTGTCCTACTTTATTTTTGAGACAAGGTCTTGCTCTGTCACCTAGACTGGAGTGCAGTGGCACATCACAGCTTACTGCAGCCTCGACCTTCTGGGCTGAAGCAGTCCTTCCACCTCAGTCTCTTGAGTAGCTGGAATCACAGGTGTGGGCCTGGTTAATTAATTAATTTTTTGTAGCAATAAGGTCTCACTACCATCTGCCTCAGCGTCCCAAAGTGCTGGGATTACAGGCCTGAGCCACAGTGCTTGGCCTTGTCTTCATTTCATATTTAACTTTTTGTTTTCTCTCTTACAACATATGGTTTATGTCTTCTTTGCTCTTTTCCCTCTAAGTCTGATTTTCTCCCAATAATACATCTTAATGAGAAAAATTTACCCATACATTCAAATATAATTTTCCAAAACAAGAATATTTACAACATACCTCCTCCTATACAGAGCTGCTACAAGCTTTTACCTCTTCTCTCTCACCCAAGGTTTGTTCAATATAATATGAAAACTTAATTTTTAAAAAACATCATGCTTGTTCTCTTCAAAAAGTAATTCTGGATATTGGCCCTGTTTTTAACCACATTTATAAGGTTTAGCTATGTTGAATGAGTATTTACACTGTAACCACCCCATTAAGTTCTTGAGTAATGCTTTAACCTCCAGAGTTATCTAGATATTGTCTATGTCCTTTTGTACATGAATGACAGCTGGAGAAGCTATAGTATTCAGACATAAATCTTTTCCTTTTTAATACTCTGTAGATAATATTACACTTTATTTATTATTTAGCCTTTGGCGTAATGAAAGAGAAGTCTGAAATTAGCTTGATTTTTGTTCCCTTGTAACTTTTTTGCCTTTGTGTATCTGTAGGCATTTTTATTCTTAAAATTTGCAAGTTAAACCAGGTTTTGGTTGAATGGTCCTAACTTTTAAAAAGTTTTGCCTATCACTTGATCCTTTCACCCTTCTACTTGGAGTTCTGACCTTCTAAATCTTGTTATTTTCTCTTTAGTTCCCAATCTAACTCCCTTTCTAGTTACAAATTAGGAAATGGTGCTTTTCATTTTTGTGGAATCTATCCTAATCTCAGATTTTCCCCTTTCCGGTACTGCTTGTTCTATTTTCAATGATCCTCCTGAATCTACTTGATAACTTGAATCAGAAATTCCTTAAAAACTTCTCTTGTTTCTTGCTGTCCATTTACTTAACAGGTGGCATGTGGCCTGACTTTCAGCCTTTGTTTGCTTACCCTCTGTCTGGAACCCTTTCTCCTCTCTACATGGTATACTTCACCTTTCAGGAATGTCTTCTCGGTAGGCCTTTCTTAGGCACTCTATTTGAAACTGCAGTAACCGGCAGCGATACTGTCCTGACTTACACTGTGCCTCCCTTTGTTTGCTTTACTTTCCTCTTTAGCACTTATCACCACTTACTATCTCATGTATTTTACTTATTTATTAGCTATATTCTGTTACTAGACAATTTAGATAGATCAGTTTGGCATTATTTAACTATTTTCTGAATAAAAATTTCAAAAAACAAAAAATCCTGTTTTCATCAATGGGGATGGCGGGGGAGAATATGATAGAAAAGATGTCAGTTCTTCCCAAGTTAGTGAATAAGTTTAGGGCATGCCCATTAAAAAAATCTATAGACTTCTGGGTATATAGCCAAAAAGACTGAAAGCAGGTCTTGAACAGACATTTTTATCTTTATAAACCCATGTTCACACAGAATCATTCATAACAGCCAAAAGGTGGAAGTAACCTGTGTCCATTGATACTGAAATGAGCTTGATTTTTGTGGTATATACATATACAGTAGAATATTAGCCTTAAAAAGGAAGGAAATTCTGATACATGCTGCAACACAGATAAACTTTGAGGACATTATGCTAAGTGAAATAAGCCAGTCACAAAACAACACTTAAATGAGGTATCTAGTCAAATGCATACAGACAGAAAGCAGAATGATGACTACCAGGGACTAAGGGGAGAGAGAAATGGAGAGTTCTTGTTTAATGGGTACAGTCTCAGTTTCGCAAGATGAAAAAGGTCTGAAGATTGGTTGCACAACAATGTGAATATACCTAACACAGTAGATTGTATAGTTAAAAATGGTTAAAATGGTAAATTTTATGTTATATGTATTTTAATACAATTAAAACAAAACAAAAACCTATAGAATTTTTTCACAGAGCCTTACGAAGTACTCCTAGAAGAGGAAATGAAGGTCAAGAAAACTTCGGAATAATAATAAAGAGAAATTGGCCTAATCAGGTTCCAAATATAATGTGAAAGTATAATAATTAAAAGAGTGTGGCAATAAGGCACAATTCTGTACGGATAAGAATTTAGTATTAAGGATGACATCACAATTTAGAGAGGAAAGACTTGTATTTCAAATAATACGGGGCCAATTAGTTGATTTTTAATTTATTGTTTTTAAGTTACTGTCACATCTATATCAAAATACATTCCAGATGAACTAAAACAAAATTATTTTCATGCATCCCACTGCCCCTTTATTATTTTTGCCTTTCTTATAGTTTTAAGATTATTTGGGCGGTTTTCACTTTACATTTTATTAACCAACTGGCTGATATTTGCACAATAATGTTGCTTTGGAATTCAAATAATCTTGTAGAGAATTTGACAGTCAACAAATGGAAAGTGCAAGTACATCCCATCTTAAGAAAACTCTGGTCGGGTCCGGTGGCTCACACCTGCCATTGCAGCACTTTGGGAGGCCGAGGTGGGCGGACCACAAGGTCAGGGGATTGAGACCAGTGTGGCCAAAGTGCTGAAACCCTGTCTCTACTAAAAATACAAAAAAATTAGCTGGGCGTGGTGGCACGAAAAAGAAAAGAAAAGAAAGAATAATCCATAAAACAATTCATCTAAATAGTAGGCTCTCTGGTATTTTTTAAGTATTTGATCAAGTTTCAAACGTTCTGTTAACTTTATCCATCATTATGAATGTGGCCATGGAACTGAGATACACTACAGTATGTCACTGCAAGTCTGAAGGGGTTTTAGTCACATACTTGGACCCTACTGACATCTGATTTTTATTTTTCGAATACTTCAAATTTTCCATTTTAAGTTAGTAGGTTAATATTTATTCTATGCCAAGTCAAGGAATTGCTATGAGGAAATTTTTAACTGAACATTTTTGTGTTTATATAACACTTTCATAGATGGCATTGTAGCAGAATGACTCCCCAAAATATTCCCAGAACCTTGTGAACATGTTACATAGCAAAGGGACTTTGCAGATGTAATTGAAATTATGGACTTCAATATCAGGAAATTATCCTGGAATATCTGGGTGGGTCTCAATTACACGGGCTCTTAAAAACAGAAAACTTTCTGTGGCTGGTATAGAACAGATGTGGAGGAAGGTAAAGTCAGAGATATCTAAAGCATAAGGATTCCACATACCACTGCCGGTTTGAAGATGGAGGATTGCAAGACACCTAAGCAACTGAGAGAGGATCCCAGCTGACAGCAGCAAGGAATGGGACCTCAGACCTACAACTATACATAACTCAATTCTGTTAACAATCTGAATGAGCCTGGAAGCAGATTTGCCTCCAGAGCCTAACACCTTGATTGTGGGCTTGTGAAGACACAGCAGAGGAACTGAGCTAGCTCACCTGGTCTCTGATTAACAGAAGTGTGAGATGTTAAATCTGTGTTGTTTTAAACCACTAAGTTTTGAGCAACTTTTTATTGCAGCAATAGAAAACAAATGTACATATGTATGGAGATTGAATTCTTTTCTCACACATACTAGCCGCCCCCATCACCCAAAAAAAAAAAAGAAAAGAAAAGAACACAATGCCATAAATCACGTCGGAGGGCAGATGTACAATTGTCCTTTGGCTTAGCTACACTCATGGGTCACTACTGCCCAAGAAGTATATTGATACAAGTAAATGAAGGTAAATTCCTTACCATTAAAAAAAAAAAAAAAAGATGACCAGCTCCTATTATTCCTATTAACTAGTTAACTTATGCTAAAATTCAGGAACTGACAATGTTTTCGGAAAGATTATCTTTCAGAGTAATTAAGATCCAGCTTCAAGAAATAAACTTACTAAAAACATTTCCTGAGTCTAGTCCCACAGTGTGTTTTTTAAAGTTTTGTCTAAGAAAGATATCTGATGTTTTTTACGTCCCATTCCTATAATCCTCCCTTCCCTTTCATTTGGTCACCCTATTCCAACAATCAAAGCTAAAATCTAGCAATGCACTAAAGTAAACGGACAAGGGAAAAAAACCCAGTAATAGGTATTTGGCATAAAGAGGAGGATCACGTGATCTTTTCATGCCATTTAAGTACTGGCACCTCTCCTAATAAGAACTGCCCAGGTAAAACCCCACTCATTCAACAGGTATTTATAGAGTACCGTCTAGAGACAGGCCTGTTCTAGACACTGGGAATAGTATGATGCTATCAAAGAACTTACAGTCCAGTGGGATGCACAGGATAATACACGCAGTAATGGAGACATGTGGAACGTACAACTAGGGGCCGGGCACACTGGCTCACACCTGTAATCCCAGCACTCTGGGAGGCTGAGGTGGGTGGATCATCTGAGGTCAGGAGTTTGACACCAGCCTGGCCAACATAGTGAAACACAGTCTCACTAAAAATACAAAAATTAGCCAGGCGTGGTGGTGTGCACCTGTAATCCTAGCTACTCGGGAGGCTGAGGCAGGAGAATTCGTTAAACCCATGAGGCGGAGGTTGTAGGGAGCCAAGATTGCACCATTGCGTTCCAGCCTGGGCAACAGGGCAAGACTCTGTCTCAAAAAAAAGAAAAAAAGAAAAAAGTACAACTAAGGCAGAGTAGTTCACTCAAGTCTGATAAATAAAGACTAAGCGACAGCCAGAAAGAGCAGGAGACTGCAGGTGATCAACGTTGGACAAGGACACTCTAGACAGAAGGACAAGCATGCATAAAATATGGGGTGTGGGATCAAGACTGTCTGGATAACTAAAAAGTTTCACTGTGTGAGAATAAAGGGTGTTACGTAGAAGAGGGAAGTGGACCTTTAACTGTCAGGTATGGGCCACATCATAAAGTGCATTACACTTTATCCTGGTATGTTTCAGAAAGGTTACTTTGGTAACAGAATGGAGGGAGGATTAAAATGAAGTAATATTAGAGATTGAAACTAGTAAGTAGGCTATTACATGAATAGAGATGAGGGCCTGAGCTTGAGAAGCATCAGTGGAAATAGGGATAAAGTAACCAACTTAAACAACATCCAGAAAGTAAAATATGTGACAGGCATCGCAGGTTCCCAGCATATCGCCATTTCCAACTTCTTGCCTTCCTTACCAACAACACACTATAAAGGTTAGAAACGCCAGATATTCACTTACTCAGCTTTATCACAGTTGCACACAAGCCAATTCTAGATAATCTCTTGGGGGAAGTAGTGTGGCTCTGATAAGTTTTTCCTTTCTATTAAAAGAACAGAGGTGCATGTAGAAAATGGCCCCATCTTCTTCCATCTTCCTTCACATCCTGCTGACAGGATACCTCATTTGGTGCTACGGCAGTTACTTTACAACTATGAGAGGACAAACCAAGGGCAAAAGCCAATGTGCTGAGGATGGCAGAGTAAAAGGATGGAAAGTCCTGGTTCTTGATGACACAGCTGAGCTGGTGAACTAATAATCCAGGGCCTGTTTATCTCTGGACTTAGTCAAGTATCCTTCCAGCTTAAGCCACAGACTGTCAAGCTTTTTGTTGCTTTCAGACAGAATCAACCAAAATCAAACTCTGCAGGGCCTGCTGACTGACTGTGGAGGGTTTACAATAAAGAGAAATTTAAGTTCACTCACAGGTTTCTGGTTTGGGAAACTACAACAAAAGTGGTGGCTCTTGGGCAGTGGCATGGGGTGAGAAGGAAGAATTCGAGGCATGAAAAGGAGAAAAGGGACGAAGTGTGTTCCTGGACATGTTGATTCCGAGATATTAAAGAATCATTAGGTGAGGAGATGTGTGATTCTGGAACTTGTTCAAAAAGTCTGAACTAAATCTGCAGATGTATGAGAGTCTGATCTATTACACCTGCATGACCTCACAACTCTGTTGGAGTCTAATGGAGACAGGCATCAAAAGAGGAGAGTTCAGACAAAAATGTCCTTATTTGAAGAGTCCTAAAAGTGTTTCTCTTCTATTATTTTAAGACTCTGAAGATGTATAGGTACTAATTTATAATAAAATTGGTACAGGCTGGGCTCAGTGGCTTATGCCTATAATCCCAGAATTTTGGGAGGCTGAGGCCGGTGGATCACTTGAGGTCAGGAGTTCAAGAGCAGCCTGGCCAACATGGTGAAACCTCGTCTCTACTAAAAATACAAAAATTAGCCTGGTGTGGTGGTGTACACCTGTAATTCCAGCTACTTGGGAGGGTGAGGCATGAGAACTGCTTGAACCCAGGAGACGGAGGCTGCAGTGAGCCGAGATTGTACCACTGTAATCCAGTCTGGGTGACAGAGTAAGAAAATAAATAAATAAAGTTGGTAGAAACTTGTTTACACAATGAATTTACACTATAAAACACTGGCATATTTTTATCTTATAAAAATTCATTAGTCAAGATAACCTGAAAAGCACAAAATCTGGATCTATGAAAAATGAAGCTGCTAAAGTGACTACACCAGAGATTTGTCTTGGTATTGGAAACTAATCTGAATCATCTGCTTTGCTATGTATGTCAGTAAATTAGGAATATGTGAACAAGCTCATTCTCATGACTCAGAAAGTAACTCCAGGACGTGTTTTATTGGTGGTAGATTACTCCAAAGTACAGAGTGGAACATAATCACTGGGAAGGCAGCAAGCAATAATTTAGGAGCACTATGCATGATTAAGTAACCTTTTGAGGATTACACTACTCTTCCATGAGAAGGAAGTTAATACAGGTGACCCCAACAGAATTATTTTCATGCATATGACAAAGTTACAGAACAAATGATCCACAGCAGCCCAATCTAGAGAACAGGAAAAATATAATCAGAGCTGGAAAAGGTGACAATCTAACAAAGAGGCACAAGGACACATGGCAAGAAGTCCTTATAATCATGATTATAAGGGCAACCCTAAGGTGAATTTTCAATTTTCATATTTACAGAGTTTGAACCAGATAGCTGATGTACTAGGCCTATACAGGTAACAGCAATCCTCATCCAAGGCATCTCTAATGAATAGGAAGAATTACCAAAGACGAAAGGAATTTACCCTTGGCATCAAGCAAAAATGTTTCAAAAACTAAAACTGACTTGAGAAAAATGAGTATAACAGACCAAAATTGGTACCTCAATCCGTTAGTCTTCATTCTAAAACAACGGATCCCTCTGTTCCCCTTCATGAAAACTTTAAATGGTTCTGCTGGCTCAAAGAGCCCCCTCAGCCCTTCACTCAAGCCCACAACTCATCTGACCAATGAAGTTCTAATCAAACTTTCAGTTTTGTCTCCTTTCATTAGACCAGCTGATATTTCCCAAATCCAACCTGTACTTTCCCTATTCCTGCCATGTTGTTGATGCCAACTGTTCTCTGCCCTTGTGGATGCTACCCATCCTTCAAGTTTCGCACCTTTATTTTTCAGTATTCCCTGATCCTACAACTACATAAGTAATGGCAGGTTGCTGAATAGTGACATAAAACACTAAAAGCCCTCAAAAGAACATAAAAGATCAAGTTAATTAAAAGTCTAATAATTCAACTATTTATCATTCTGATAAACATTCAGATGCTTCATCTCCTGTTCACAGGAAAAATCAATATAAAGACATAAATGTAGAAATTACTCAGTAGAGAAGATAGTGAATCAGATTTTGATCTTTCTAGTTTTCTAGACAGGCCACTTACTCTTCTCCCTGTGTGCTTCTTCTGTAACTACCTATTTTACAAACTTGATGTGAAAATAAGATCTTGTTAATTAGTTAATATTTTAACATTGTTCAGAAGTCCTCCCTTAGAAAATACCATCTCTAGCTTTTCCCAATAACCACAATTAGCAAAGATGTTCCTGATTCACAGAATGCCTACAGTGTAAATAAGACCACTATATGCCAAAAAAAATGCATTTTCATTTTCATATAAAAGGTGAAACTCTCCTCCTCTATTCTCACAAATTCTTTTAGGCTCTGAAACCACGGCTTCTGGCCATTGTATACTCCCAATTTATAAAGGGGTTTGTTTAATAATCTAGGATAAAAGGCACACTCATCTCAAGAGCAGAATATATTCTGAAAGACAGCAATAGCCTTCATGAATAAAAACAAATCAAATTTAGATAGGGAAGAGTGCACAAAAAAGTAAAAGGGCTATAAGAGTCTTGAAAAATAAAGGTGTTCAGCTGAACACAAAAAGTTTAAATCCAGAAAATTATTTGTCAACCAGCGACACAGGCCAAAGAACTTAAAAAGGGCCAAGGTTTTCTAGGATGTTTTGTGGCTTAGACTCCTCTTTTTCTATCATGCTCCACTTTTCTCAGCGTGTTAACCCATCTCCTTTCACCTCCAGGCTCACATCAGAACTCAAGAAGAGGACTCATCTCAAGCGGTAGGCAGTTCCTATACCCTCTGACATAATTCCCAGATATGGGAGGAGGAATCTTTCTACCCAAGATATAACACTGTAAATTTAGAAACTTATAAGTAAGACAAGGGAAAAAGTTTAGAACTGCATAAGACTCCTGGCCTGTAGTATTTCTGCTCTCCTGCACCTTTAAGCCAACAAAAATAACGACGGGGAATTTTTCACTTGCCAGTCAACTTACAAGGAATTTTAAGCATTGCAGTCAAGAGGCAATCCATTCTGCAGAACCAAAACCGATCAACCAAAAGCAAGCAAACACATCCAAACATGCATCTCAGTGCAAGGGCAATTCTCTACCGGGTGCTTTTTCTGGGGGCATTTCAACTGCAAAAAACAGGCAAACCAGTTCCTGAACTCGATTCTGCGCGCTTGCAGTACTCCAAAGTTAGATGACACCATAAACAACTTCTTCCTCTCCCTCTCCTGTGGTCACGTCACCTGTTGCATCACCTGGAAAGTGGTCTTCAGGGTCTAGGAAAGGAGCATCACCAGGGTCTCTAAATAATTCAGTTGGGCTATTTTCCTGATAAACGTTAGCCTCATTCATATTTTAACGAGGTTGCCTTTGACACACAAGGCAAGGGTGTTTTGGCTCCTGTTCACCTTGGAAGAGATTCTACCACAGGCACCCGAAGCCTGTGACTCTCTGGATTTGGAGAGGCTTGGGAGTGTTTGAAGATTTAAACCAAGCAGAGATGTACGATTCGGCAGAAGCAGAGGAGCTGGGAGCGCAGGCGGTCGGGACGGGGGTCCTGGGGCAGCCCCGGGGGCCGGCAAGTGGGGTCGGAAGCGCGACGGAAGCTTTGCAGAAAGGACACCGCTCGTCAGCCAAGGGGTCGGGCCCAGAGCCAGGGTCGGGGCCAAGCTGCGGGGACGGGAGAGGTTCTAGCCCACCCGAGCTTTGCCCCAGACCGTCAGGCTGACTGGGTTCCCCCGAACGTCGACGAGTGCGAGGATTAAAAAATACTACTACTTCTCCCTCCTTCTCCCCGGCGTCCCCCGAGAACTAAAGCAGAAGGCGGAGACGCGAGGCAGGAAGCGCCCGGGGCCGGGGTCGGAGCCCGACCGGCGAGAGGAAGCCGGCCTGGGCCAGGGCTCGGGGCCGCCAGGGGCCGCACTCACCATGTCGTACACGTTGAGCACCACTAACTGGTTAGCCCCCATCCTCCTCCCCGCGGCCGCCGCCTCGTCCTCAAGCCGCTCAGTCTCGGCGGGGCAGGAGGCCGCTCTCACCTCCGCGGGCGCTCCTGGGGGCCTGAGCCGGGCACTAAGCGTACAGCCCGGCCCGCGGCAGCCGGGGCGGAAGCATCTGGCAGCCGAGCCGCTCCCGGGCGCCGCCGACAGAAGCCTCTGTGCGGACGGGGCCGGACCGTTGGCGGCCCGCTCCGGCTGAGGCACCTCCCCTAGGAGGCAGACACGTGGGGAAAGGCGGGGCTTGAGCAAGGGGCGGGCGCCAGGCGCCCCGGGGGCGGGGCCGGCCCGGCGCCGGGGCTCAGCCCGCCTGCGCCCTGGTTCTCGGCCGCCGCACCTCGGGACCTAAAATGGCGGCAGCTTCGGTGCCTCAGCGCCCAGGAGGAACGGGGCCCCAAGAAGACTACAGTTCCCAGCATGCAGCGAGGATTCCCCTCGCTACTATAAGCGCAGAGGCGGAGTCTCAACAGCCCTCGACTCCAACTCCCAGCATGCCGCGGGGGCCCCGGTCCTACCAGACCCGGCCTCCCCAGGAGACTACAGCTCCCAGGATGCAGTGCTTTGGAGCTGCGGCGGGTCCCTTGCAGTCCGCTGGCGGTGAAGTCTTCTACCTTTATTCACCCTCTCATCGCCGGTGCTGCTGCTGTTAGTAGTTCACGTGGCGTTGAGCTCGATGAAGCCAACGAAATGTGGCAAAAGACTAGAGTGATGACCCTAAGTTTTCCAGATCCCTCCTCACTTGTTCTTTGGCAAGGGGAGGGGTGGGGAAGTAGAGGAAAATGAGTTACTGGTGTGGGATGAGGTGTAACGTGCATCCAGTTAATTCTCGATGTGGAATTTGCATTTTGTGAAACTATCCTGCTGAGATGGGAAGGGTACAGTAACCATAGCTTAGCACAATCCTGGGACGTAACACGCACCTTTGCGTTAATTCAACAAATATTCGCTGTGTGCTTCCTATGTGCCAGGCAGTGTTGTAGGCCCTCGGGGATGCCGTGATAAACAGAAGCAGGGACAAACAAAATATCACAGGTATGTGCTTTGCAGAAAATTTAAATAAGGTGAAGTCATTGAAAGTAATCTTAAATTGGCTGCACAGGGAAGATCGCTGTAATGAGATGAGTTTTAGGCTGAAATATGAATGACAAAGCCAGCCCCGCAATTATGCGGGGGAGGAGTATTTCAGTCAAAGGGAACACGTGCAAAGATCTGAGACATGAAGGAGTTTTCTGTATTCAAGGAAAACAAAAGATCACTGTTGCTGGGACCTAATAGGCAAGGAGGCAATGGTATTAGATGACTTGGGCAGGTAGACAGAGGCCAGATCCCGGAAGATTTCTAAATTCATAATAGGCGTTGTATTTTCAATGAAGCCATA
Source organism: Cacajao melanocephalus (assembly GCA_963573385.1). Classification (NCBI taxonomy): domain Eukaryota; kingdom Metazoa; phylum Chordata; class Mammalia; order Primates; family Pitheciidae; genus Cacajao; species Cacajao melanocephalus. The sequence goes on from CAUYLG010067306.1 coordinate 20,194, forward strand.
AGTTTGGGCCAGGGAGTGAAATGAACATGAGTGTGTTTAAAAATGATTACTTGGGTTGCTGTGTGGAAAATGGATTTCAGGAGGTGGAAACAGGGAGATGAGTGTGGTAGATTGCAAAAATAGCCACAAATTCTTTCCAGTCTCCCAAATTATACTCTTTGGTAGTATCTCCCCCCACTGACTGCACTGGACTGTGACTTGCTTAGGACATGGGACATTAACACAATGCAAACAGAGGCTTAAAAAACGCCTGTGAGTTGGGGCTTGCCCTCTTGCTGAACTTGGGAGTCCTGTGACCACCATCTTAGGAGTTTGGGCTAGCCTGAAGGATGATGAGGGACACATGACCAAGTCATGGTCTACATCCAGGTGACATCCAACCAACTGCAAAGCATGTGACGCTCTCCTCGAGTATCCTTCCCCTGGCCACAACCACATTGATCAGATGAACTGACCAGCCAACCCACGGAATGTGAGAAATAATGTTTTAAGTCACAAAGTTTTGGGGGTGGTTATGTGGCAAAAGTTAATTGAGACAACCAATTGGATGCTATTCCAGAAGTGCATGCCACAAAGTGGCTTAGTTGTTGCTGATAGTGCTGGAGACCGAGATAATTAGAATTTAAAGGAAACTCCAGTTTCGGAATAAAGTCTATAGAACTTGCTAATGGGTTGAATGTTGAGTTGGTTAGGGAGAGAGGATTCAAGAATAACTTCTAGATTTTTGACTTGGGCAACTGAGTGGATACGTCGGCCATTTATAAGATGTGAAACATTTGGGGGAGGAGCAGGTTGGGAGGAGGGAAATCAAGAGTTATGGTTTGATCATGTTAAGCTGGAGATACCTTTTAGACATCCATGACTGTCAAGTAGTAGACACTTGGGGTTTGGTTGGATGACCTAAGAATATGTGTAGCTGAAAAGAAGTGGGTCAAGAACAAAGCTCTAGGACCCTTCACCATGTAGAGGTCAAGTAAAGGATGAAGAGGAAGCATGGAGCTGGGAGGAAAATCAGAAAGAACACGGTAGCATTGATGCCAAGACTATCGGATTCAACAATATAGAGATCACTGGTAGCTTTGACCTGAGTGGTCTCTGGGAGGAGTGATATTTAAATAACTGCTATAACAGTTTGAAAAGCAAATGTAAGGTGACAAAAGGGAGACAACTTAAACTTGGGGGAACAGCTGGATAAGGCTGAGTGGTCAATGGAGGGCATTTTGAAGATGGGAGATGCTGAGGCATACTTGCATGTAAAGAGAGAGAAATTGATGTAGGAGAGGGCAAGATTTGCAGGGGCAAAGAAAGAAGCAGGAAGGACCCAGGGCACAAGTACAGGGGTTGCCGTTGAGTTAGTATGCTTCATCCATAGTGATGGCATAGGAGGCAGATGCAGGTACATAGTGATGACATAGAAGGCAAGGAGACAGGTGGGCAGGTTAGAAATATGGAGTGCAGGAAATAAGGGTGTTCTTTCCTTATGAGGCAAGAATATCATCAAAGAGTGAGACATGAGGAGAGGGGCACAGGGAGTTTGGAGAGAGAGAAGGTGATGTGAAATAGAGCAAATAAGTATACTAGGAAAATATGGTTTGTCAGGTAGTGTAGGGGGACAGTAAATGCTGTGTACATCATTATTATTTGACTGTCCTCCGGAAGGCTGTTGACAAAGTTCTAAAATCTGTTTTCAGTGTATCAGCTCCCTTGCTTCTCTTTCCCGCCGTGCCATTCCTCCCCACCTAAACCAATTACACAAACTCTGTAATCACATCTGCTAAGTCCTTTTTCCTGTGAAAGGTGGGGAAAAGGCACTATGCATTTTGCATCTTATTTAGTGCTGGCTGCAGTCCTCTGAGGGCTCAAGCTGCAGGTTCACTTTACCTCTTACTGTATACACTTCCTTTGCCCTTTGCGATCTCATCCACTCTCTCAGCTGTAACTGTCACATGTATGCTGAAGAGTCGCATGTCTCCATCTTCAGTGCTCTTCTCTCGCCAGACTGCTAGGCCAGCGTAACCTTCAGCCTCTTGGACTTCTCTACCAGGATGTATTGGTTTCCTATGGCTGCAAATTGCCACGAACTTAGTGGTTTAAAATAACACATTTATTTTCTTATAGTTCTAGAGATTGGAAGTTCAAAATGGGCATCCCTGGGCTAACATCAAGGGCTGTGTTCCTTCTGGAGCCTCTAGGCGACAATCTGCTTCCTTGCTTTCCCAGTTTCTAGAGGCTGCCTTCATTCCTTGGCTCATAGCCCCATCACTCCAGCCAACCCCCCCACCCCCATTTCTATCATCATGTCTTCTCTGAGTTCCTTGTTTCTCCCTCTTGCTTATGAAGAGCCTTGTGATTAGATTGGGTCCACCTGGATAACTGAGGCTCCTCTCTGCATCTCAAGATCCTTAATCACAACTGCTAAGTTTTTTTCTTCCTAGGAAAGGTAACAGCCACAGATTCTGGGGATTAGGATGCGAACATCTCTGGGAGGCTGCAATTCTGCCTTACCATAAAGGATGGCCCGTGGCTACTTTGAATTTATCAGGTACAAAATAGAATTTATCATTTAATGATGGAATGAGCTGTACTGCTCATTTAATTCGGGTATTGATCCATCAATAATGAATCATCCATCTTTCATTCATTGAACAAGTGTTAAATGAGTACCTTTGATGTGTCAGCCTCTATGTATCACTAATTCATCTGTGACAGAACAGACATGATCCCGCCCTCATGAAACTTACAATCTAGTGAAAGACAGAAAAGAAAATATATAATATATAATACATATCTTTATATTATATGTATTACATATATTTTATTTATATATATTATGTATTATATATCTGTATCACTAATTCACTATGATAGAACAGATATGATCCTTCCCTCACGAAGCTTATAATCCAGTGAAAGGCAGAAAATAATATATATACTTATATACTACAATAAAATGTATATAATATAAATTCTTATCTATAGAATATAATTATTCTATTATGCAACATATAGTAGAATATAAATATTCACTCAATTTTATAATTTAAATTGAAGGAGACAGTAGTAGTACAAAATAACATGAAGATTTATTTGAGATGCTTGTCAGGAGACAGATGAACAAAGAGAATTTAATATACAGATTTGTAAATTGGGTCTTGGAGGGCTGAAACAAAAAGGGAACACTGAGGTGTCAGAAAGCTAGAAACAGCTATGACACTTAGGTCTGGGGGAATAAAGAGGTCAGAATTTAAACAGTTTTGAAGCTTGCAGGAGAACCCTACTAAGCTGAAATTGCAAACTCTGAAGAGGTATTTCCAAAGGGGCACAATGACATCGGCCCTGGAAAGTTCAAAAAATTTCAAGCTAGGAATCAACCACTGCTGCTGAAATCAAGCACTACTGATGCTAGATGAAAAAGCCTGACTGCATTCACCCTGATGGGAAGGTAGAAAACAGGAAGTACTTCCTCCTCCTGCCTTCCAGTTTCCTGCCGGCATCCCTTACTAGATAGAGAGGCCCCGGTAACAGAAAGCAAAGCATAGAAAATCACAAACTATTTCTTAGGTAACCTGGGGGGAGATCTAAGCTGCCCAAACCATTATAAAGGAAAATTAATTTTAAAGCTTATTGCTCTCTATGTTGTAGAGATGAACTGAGTCTGTTTTATTTATTCTGTACCAAATTACCCCAAAATGTAGCAGCTTAAAACACAGTTTCTGAAGGTCAAGAATCCAAGAGCAGTTTGGGTGGGTGTTTCTGGCTCTGAGTCTCTGGCGGAGCTGTAGTCCATTATGTCAGCAGAGCTGCAGTCATTGGATGGCTCGACTGGGGCCTGAGGATCTGCTTCCAAGTTCACCGACAGGTCAGTTGGCAGGAGGCTTTAGTTTATCACCACATGGGCCTGTCTCTAGGGCTACTCATGACGTGGTAGCTGTTCCTCCCAGAGCAATTGATCCAAAACAGAATGGGAGGGTGACCAACAAGAAAGCTGCAATGTTTTATAACCTGGTCTCAGAAGTGACCTACCATTACTTTTGCTGTATTCTGTTGATCATACTGACCAACTCTGGAGCAGTGTGAGGTGATACTACACAAGGGTGTGAATACAGGGATCACTGGAGCCTATCCTGGAAGCTGGCTACCACAGATGCCTTTATAAAACTCTGTCACCTCCACTGAGGTGGTAGCCAGGCAAGAACGGCTTTTGTGTTCCAGAGCACTGCTGGTCTCCTCTCTGCTCTGCTATGAGAAATATTTGACAGGTCATCCTTGGCTCCCCCCGCCCCACTCCCCCGACCCATCGTCTGTTAGATCAGTTGTTACAGGTTGACCGCGTTGACTGCATGATTTGGATATACAGTCCAGTGTTAGAAGACGGGCACATGAATTCTCCAGTAGATCCTGAAATAGTTTATTTTCCATTTCAAAATTGCCAGCTCCTTGAGGAGATAGCCTAGTTAGACAATTCAGGGGATAATGGTGCTCTTTGTCTTAGATGTCTTTAGTTATGAAATTAGGCATAATTGGAATTGATATACTTTTGAAGCCATTGGTAATTGTACCAATGGAAGTGTTCAAATGGAAGTGAAATGTAATTGGCTGGGTTTTTGGTAATGCATTGCTACTCTATATCTGGAGGTTATATTTCAGGCAAGGCAAATAACTTTTCCTAGATAGGTGGTAAGGGTTCAGCACAGCTCACTTCTCAATTCTGTGCTTCCCTTGTCTCCAAAAACATTATTCCCTACTAGTGACAAGATGGAGGTCATCCTTGTTGAGACTTGGGCAGTCAGCTTCCCTAGTGGCTTTTCCACTTCTAATGGATACAACATAACCTGGGGCCCACAACAACGTGGCACCCATTGCATCTGGTCTACCATGATCAGACTGGACATGAACTTGGTTTGCTGGTTTCTTATCTAAATGAGGATACCTACTTGGAAATTCCATAGAGTAGGTAGATAATTGAATATTGTTGTCCATGTGAGTGTGAACTGTTTCTGATCTTCTTTTCTCAGTGAGCTGGAAAAGAACACATTTGCAGAGTCAACAGTTGCATGCCGTATACCCAAGGTCTGATTAATCTGCCCTAGCAGTGATAACCGTATCTGGCACACCAGCTGCAATTGGTGCTGCTACCTGGCTGGGTCTGTGGGAGTCAACAGTCATTCTCCAGGATCCATCTGTTTTCTGTAGACTGACGATTAAACAAAGATCTAACGGGGACCATCAACTCTGCATCTTTTAGGTCTTGAATGATGGTAATAATCTCTGCCTCCCCCTGCAACCCCCACAGAATAACGATTTTCTCACTTTGCCGGGATTCATGTAGGGACCAGTTTCAGAGTTTTCTGTTTGGCCTTTCCCACTCTGATTGCCCCTGCTTCACAGACCAGGGGGCTCAATGTTGGCTTCCGCTCCCCCAACCCGCCGGCGGCATTCTGCTGGTCCACAGCCTGCGGGTTGTGCTCTTCAACCGACTGCTTCCCTCGCCGTCCAGCCGCCTGCGTGTTCTTTCGCTGACGTGTTCTCCACGTCCAGCTGCTAGGATCGTGGGGTTTTGTACGCACAGAATGGGGGCATGGCGGGCCAGGGTGTTCTTGGGAAATGCAGCATTTGGGCCTGAAGGCAGGAGTGCCTGTCTTCACCCAGGTCGTGGGCACAGGCCCGAGGGTGGAGCCTTCGCCAGGGACCCGCCTCTCTCTACCAAGCACTTCCCTGCCCTGCTTCCACGCCACCGCCGTACTTTCCTCCATGTTCTCAGTCACACAACATTTATTTTGTTTACATAAAAATAGGATCATACTACAGATGGGTCTCTGTCGCTTGCTTTTCTCATTTACCAAAACTTTGTGGAAAAATCGTCTAAATCACTTAGCACAGACTGTGTGGTCAACGTACAATCAGTCGTGGAGACAGCCATTCCCTATTCACCTGTTGGTAGGTGTTCATGCTCTCTAGAGTTTTGCCACAGCAACTAATGATGCCATCTCTCTATGTACATATCTGTATCTATCTATATCATCTATATCTATTCATCCATCCATCTGCACCCACACACATATCCTGATATATTGGTCCTCCCCATCCCATCCTGTGGAAAGATTCTAACAGTGGGGTTGCTGGGTCCAAGAGAATATGTATTTTTAATTTTAACAGATTTTGCCAGATTGCTTAAAAAAAAAAAAAAAACTATAGCAATTTACATTTCCTTCAGAACTGCAAGATAATTTCCTTCCCATCCCTTCCTCTCCCTGATTCCCATGGAGGGGAGGTGTCAAATTTTATTATTTTGAGCATGAAAGTCAAAATTTATCATTACCCTTTGGAGTTTTTGTCATCAGGTGAAAAATGCAGCCATGTTGTGACTTTGCTTTGTATCTTTCTGACTTCCAGTCAAGGTTGACATTCTTTAGTGGATACTTACCTGATTATGAAGCCACTCTGCCTGAGTTTGAATTCCAGCTCCATCACTTACCAATTATATGACCTTAGTATATTTATTTACCTTCTATGTGCCAATTTCCTCCTCTCTAGAATGGGATAATAATAGTTCTTGTTTCATAGAGTTATTGAGGTTTAGTTATTACAACAGTTCCTGGCATACAATAAACACACACAAAAAAGTTGTTTTAAATATATTTATTGGCTGTTTGGATATGCACTTTCATGAGATGACTGAAACTTTGCTCATTTTCTATTGGGTAGTTTGTCTTCCCACCCCACCCCCAACTAGTTTCAGATTTTGTTTCACCATTTTCATTAAACATTTTAAAGTTTTCTTCATATAGGTCATGTACTTCTCATATTAAATTTATATATTTTGTAACTACAATGAATAGATTATTATTTCTATTTCTAACAGATTAGAACTATTAGAGAGAAAGGTATTAACTTGCCAGTATTTGTCTAGTTAGAGCCATCAAATTCTCTTATTCTGGTAAAACTTGTGAATTTTGGGCTTTCATAGCACATAATATTATTGAAAGACAGGACTTTGTCTCTTTTTCCCCAGCATTGGTACTGTTTATTTTATTTTTCTCTTGTGATGTCAGAACTTTCAAAACAGCGGTGAACAGCAGGTATGTCTATCTTACTCTTGATTTTGGTAAAGTGAGAAATTCTTTGTGGACAACAGCTTTGATCTCTGCCTGTGGAATTTCATCTTGCTTGTGATCTTCCATTCTTGATTGCCTGCACTGTGCATTTCAGACTTGTTTAGCCAGCCTCCACAATCACATAATCCCCTTCTTTTAAAATAAATCACTTTAGAGGAGAGTTAGTGCGTGCGCACACACACACACATACACACACCCACACACACACACAGACACACACACCCTTCCTTCTGGTTCTGCTTCTCTGGTTGAATCCTGACTGATACAAATACTAATTATTTAGAAGGCTGTGGTAATATTCAGACAAATTAAGAAGCTTATTTTGAGCATCAAAGTCAAAATTTAAAACTCAGAATTCAAATTTAGGGCCAGCTCTAAATTTTACAGGCTTACGCCTATAATCCTATCTAAGGCTGGAGGATTGCTTGAGCCCAGGAGTTCAAGGCCAGCCTGGGCAACACAGCAAGACCCTGTCTAAAAACAATAATTAGAATAGAATAAAATAAAATAAAATTTAGAACATCAGCTGCTCATTTTTAGTATATCTTACGTTTCATATATGAATTTACCAGTAGAAAACATCTGTTTAGGGCAGGTTATTTAAATTCACACACCTTTGCGAAATCCTTCATACATAAATTAACTACAGCCATATAAGGTTTCATGTGAAAAGTTTCATGTAAAATGATACTTGACACACACACACACACACACACACACAAACACACAGACACACAGACACACACACACACACACACGTATATGTGTATATATATATTTTTTTCCAGTAGCCCTACAGTCTAGCATGTGAGACACAGATATATTTTCAAAAATTCGCTTTTATTCATACAAAGGATTGTAACTGTCAAATATAGTTTATTTTTTTCATGCCATATAAGAGTACATAGAGTACCTTTAAAATGAAGGCAAACACATAAAAGATTAATTTAATAACACACAATATATATGAAAATATTTCTATTTTGGAGATAGTTCAAGAATATTTTTCAGATCTTGAATTTGGTGATGCCTCCTATGAGCTTATATTTAGTATTTCTTGGTCAAACGCACACTCTCAATATAAGCATATAATACACTGTCCCTCTACATGCATATATCTGTAACAAACAAACTTTCAGTTTTCCTAATTCGTCTTATATTTTCTTGGAGGTTTGTGAAGTGGTTCATTAATATCTCGTCTATAAATCCTCATGTACCAAAAGTAGCTCAAAACGAGGATAGTGAAGAACAGCAGCATCAGGACAAAGAGGAAAGAGGCTACCAGGTAGACACTTGAACTGAAATCAGAAAAAGAAGTCATTAAATCATGGTTCACATTTTGGCTGTTATTTATTTAAACAATTTTTGAATAGCTAGCTACTATGCCATTGACAGAGAACAAAGATTAATAAGACACGCTGTCCACCCTCAAGGTGTTTACCTTTTAGTGTCTGAGGCTGACCAGGGAGGAAATCAGACAAAGTGATCAATGCAATGAGAGGAGGAAATGAATTTTTTTTTTTTTTTTTTTTGAGACAGAGTCTCACTCTGTCACCCAGCCTGGAGTGCAATGGTGAAATCTCAGCTCACTGCAATCTCCGTCTCCTGGGTTCAAGCCATTCTCCTGCCTCAGCGTCCTGAGTGGCTGGGATTACAGGCAGGTGCCACCACACCCAGCTAATTTTTGTATTTTTTAGTAGAGATGGGGTTTTACCATGTTGGCCAGGCTGGTCTTGAACTCCTGACCTCAAGTGATCTGCCCGTCTTGGCCTCCCCAAGTGCTGGGATTATAGGCGTGAGCCACTGTGCCCGGCTGGAAATGAAGTTTTATGGGAGCCACACACCATGGAAGGCCTTCCAGTGGAGGAGATGTTTGGACTGAGCCTGAGCAGGAGTTAGCTGGGTATGAGTATGAGTGGGAGTAGGAGTTAGCTAGATAAAAATGCCTAAGAGTGGAGGAAGAGACCAAGATGGGAACGTGTTTCAGACAAAGGGAGAAGCGTATGGGAAGACTTGGAAACTTGGTAACACCTCAGGACCTCTCCCAGACATCCTGGAACTGCAGCTCCTTCATCATGACAGGACCTCAGGTGCCAGGAGGAGTGGCTGCAGATGAGGATTGATAAGTGGGCAGGGCCAGATGAGAAAAACTGCTTAAGGCAAGCTAGAGAGTATGGGTTTAGGCTAAGGCAAGAGAGAGCTTCAGAGGGAGGATATGGGATTGACATTTTACAGGGATGATTCTGGAGTGTGAAGAATGGACCAAAGTGAAGCATGAATATGAAGGCAGAAAAACCAGTTAGGAAGTATTTGTCATAATCCAGGTAAGCTATGATGAGAGTCTTAACAAAATTAATGGCCAAAGAATTGGAGAGAAGTGGATATATCTAAGGTATATTTAGAAGTTAGATCCGATCAGTCTTGGCGATTATTAAGATGTGGGGTTTGAGGAATATGAAGGAATAAAGGCTGTCTCCCATGCTTTGGGATTAGGTTACTGTGAGGATGGTCTTACCAGTCACTGATGGAGGACATTCAGAGGGAGGAGCATTTTTTGAGGGTATGTGCGAATATGCTTGGCTTACTTTGCTGCATATTTAATTTAAGGTACCTGAGGGTCAGCCAGGGGTGGGTGTGGTGGTGTGTGTGTGTGTGTGTGTGTGTATGTATGTGTGTATGTACCACTTACTCTCAGCTAGGTGCCATACATCCGCCTGTTCACCTGAACTCTGCATGAGTGCTCTTTTTTTTTTTTTTTTGAGATGAGATTTCTCTCTGCTGCTCAGGCTGGAGTGCAGTGGCCTGAATACAGCTCACCGCAGCCTCGACCTTCCAGGTTCAGGCAATACTCCCACCTCAGCCTCCCAAGTAGCTGGGACTACAGGCATGTACCACCAAACCTGGCTAATTTTTTTGGTGGGGGGGTGGTTAGAGATGGGGTCTTGCCATATTGCCCAGGCTGGTCTTGAACTCTGGGCTCAAACAATTTGTCCAACTTGGCCTCCTAAAGTTCTGGGATTACAGATATGAGCCACCATGCTGGGCCTGCATGAGTGCTTCTGATCAGAGCGGATTTATTTCTTAAGCCAGACACCGTGGTGCCTTCTATTTGGTATCCTGGTGTCTGACGTTAGTTTTAGGGTCCCTTTTAAACTACAATTATTTGTTTTCAATGTTATAGTTTCTGCAGGTTTCCTTTGTCTCACCTTTATCCTCTGTGGCTGTAAACTTAACCTGGCCCAGAGCATGACTTCCTTCTTAGAACACAGTTAAATCACTTCACCATCTCATATCTGCCCAGCACTGTGCACAGTGCTAGCAATACAATGATGAGTGAAAACAGACCAGGTCCCCATCCTTGGGGAGCTTCCTTTTTAGTGGGACATAATCATTAATCAAATAATGAGAAAATAAATAAAAAATTACAACTGTGGTAAGAACTGAGAAGGAGAAATATACAACGCAATGAAAGCTTCTTAAAGCAGGACTTAACCTGCTAAATGGATCAAGAAACGCCTTCATGGGAAAAGGAGAATTATCTTAAAATCTGACGAATAAATAGAAGTGCAGTTGGTAACGTTAAGTGTAGGTAGATGGGGGAGGAGGATTCCAGACAGAGGAAATGGCATGTGCAAAGGTCCTGCAATGGGAGAGAGCCTGGAGAAGGAGAGGACCGAAAGAAAGTTGCTGGGTCTGGAGCTAAGAAAACATGAAAGTCATGATCCAAGATGAGACTCAAGAAGTAGGTAGGGGCTAGATCATGCAAGGATCATGTAGGTCATTTTTTTTTATGGAAAGAAACTTGAATGTTTCAAGCTACTAAAACTAGCATTTTGAAAAGATTACTCTGGCTCCGGTGAGGCGAATCAGCTAGAAGAAAATTGGAATGGACGAGGGGAGATTGGTTAGGAGTCTACTGCAGAGACAATGGTAGCTTGGATTAGGGTGGTGGTGATAGGGTAAGAAGTGGATCCATTCAAGGATGATTTAGGGGATTAAATGAATGGGAGACAGTTGTGGTTTGGATGAGCTGGGGGTGGGGAGAGAGAGAGAGAGAGATGAATGTAAATCCTTGGTTTCTTGGTTTTGGTTTTTGACTTCTAGGAGTTTGGCTTGCATAGTTGGAGGCACATTTCATGGGATAAATTGTACAGGGAACACGCGTTTGGGGAAACACTGGAAAACAGGGTCACCATGTTGTTCAACTCTAGGGGGCGCCATTCCCATCACAGCCTATGTGAATGCATTTTCTTGGAGCTGTGCAAGGACAATCTATGTGGCCATATGTAATTGCCCTAATGGATCAGTTTTAAGGTAGATTAAATAATGGGATAGAGGAGCGTGTGATTAGATCATGAGTTCACTTTTGGACATGTCCAGTTTGACTAGTCTTTGAGACATCCAAGAGAAGAAGTTAAGTAGACAGTTGGATGTATGGCTCTGGACTGTTTTAGAGATAGGATTTGGGAGTCCTGTGTATATAGATGCTAACGAATGTCATGATTGTAGATGATCTTGCCAGAGTGAGACGCTCAGAGGACAGGACTGAGCGTCATGGGAGGTCAACATTTAAAGGCTGCTAAAGGAGGCTGAGGGCTTCTTACTAGGGGGAGAGAGGCAGTGGCTACAGAAGTTTGGGAAAACCCATAGTGTGATACAACAGCCAAAGGAAGAGTCAACACTGAAGCAAGATCAAATACGATGAGGACTGAAAAATATTAGCTCAGTGAAGCCCAAAGCTATTGTAATGAGAGCTAACTGGTAGAGTGATGAGACGGAAACCAGACCGGACGGACTGGAGAAAGAGGGCTGGACACGGAAATGGGGACTTTGAGTACAGACAAGCCTTTTGAGAAGTTCTGTCCTGCAGAGGAGTGACTTGAGGGTCACTAACAACCTGTAAGAAGGATCTAGTTGAGAGGGAAAGTTGAATATACAGAAGAGAGAAGGAATAATTGATTTGAAAGTTTTCTTAGCAAGTGGAAAGGAACAGGGTGCAAAGGATAGGTGGAAGAATTATATTTAAAAAGGAGGAATAATATTTCCTTTGTTGTAACAGGATGGAAAGAGGAGAGGACAGATACAGAGGTTAGTAGATTTTTATGTTTGCAATTAGGAATATAGGGCATTCCTGGCTGATGGCTTCTAATTTCTTTGTGAGGGTGGAAACACGCTCATCTTGATTATTAAGGAAAGCAGGTTTGAGGAGGAAACTAATTAGATACAATCTGAAATCGTTGCTACAGAGAATGCTGCTCAGGTGTAGTCACAGAGAACGTAGGTAGTTGGGGATTTGCCAGAGGGAGGAACACATCCCAGAGGGGTGAGGGTGTACTGGTAAGTGTTCTTGAAATAATGGACTTTGAAATGTAAGGAAATGCAAAGTAAGAAAAGAGAGATTGAAAGTACAGGTGGAGGTTCCAGTCAGGGTGAAGAGGGGTTGCGGTGGGTGATTAACAAGCTGGAAGGACAGGAGTTTGTGGTCAAAGAATGGGATGTCTGCATTGGTGCTTTAGGAAGCAGAGAAGTTACAAGTAATGGCAGTCTGGAAGGTGTGACTATGGGAGTGGACGGTTGAAGTCAGCAGAGGAGGTCACCGAGGATGTGGTAAGGCCACGATTTTGGATGCTGGATGTGAACACTGATGATGGGGCTTGACGTGGAGAGGAAAACAGTGTGATGGGGCCAGAGTTGTGAATGAATGAAGCCGACTCTGCAGCAGATATAGCGATGAGGACAGATAGCTGGGGCTATAGCAGATGCCACGGGCCTCAGAAGATCGGGGTATGTTTTGCATTTTTTGGTCTTGTTTGACAAGAACGAGGATAAATAACGATTTGGAATTGTTGGACAAGAACCAGAGTAAATAGTGATTTGGAATTGATAAATAATGATTTGGAATTGGCCCCCTGAGGTACATGGGAGGTGTAAGAAAATAGCAGCACTTGAGAGGATTGAAGGTGAAGCAGCGTCTTCAGGGAGAGCCTGGTTTCACCTATGGAGAGAGAGGGAGGGCTCAGAGGGTGGTTGGAGATCTAGGTGAGTTCGCTGGTTAAATGGTGGCAATTCCAGACAGCAGAATGGAAACTTTGGGAAAGTGGCGGAGTTGAGTGCTGAGCTAGGAGCAAGGAAGTACCGAGCTCTCTGCCTTCTACAAACTCATCTCCAGTCACTGCTCAAGAAAAGGGCTCTGGGCCAGGGACAGTGGCCCACACCTGTAATCTCAGCACTTTGGGAGGCCGAGGTGGGTGGATCACGAGGTCAGGAGATCGAGACCATCCTGGCCAACATGGTGAAACCCCGTCTCTACTAAAATACAAAAAATTAGCTGGGCGTGGTGGTGCGCGCCTGTAGTCCCAGCTACTCGGGAGGCTGAGGCAGGGGAATCACTTGAACTAGGGAGGCAGAGATTGCAGTGAGCCGAGATCAGGCCACTGCACTCCAGCCTGATGACAGAGTGAGACTCCATCTCAAAATAAATAAAAGAAAAAAGAAAAGGGCACTGTTACTAAGAAAATGTCAACCACCAGCCAGCCCTTGTCTGCCTCTGCTACCCTTCAGGGCCCAGGTGTTAATGGAGACTAACCTACAGTCAGTAACCAAATAGACTATCCTCTATGCTATGCTCATGTCCTGGCTGCTGGATTCTGGCTGCTGGCAGGTGAGAGCGGGGGCAAGCAGGTGAGACCCTCCTCCTTTGCTCTTTCTCCTCTCCTCCCTAACTTCACTTGACTCCCTCTTCTGTTGGTGGATGCTTGGGTGGGCATACCTTAGTATTCACCTAAATCAAACACACCAACCCAATGAGGAAGAAAAGTCACTACAAAAAGGTTATGCATGTTTCCCAAAGTTATTTAGAAACAACTCTTGACTTACTTCATTTACAGATTATTCACATTATTAACATTCCATTGGCACAAAATCTCCAGAAGTCAGTAATATTTACATAAGTAACTTAACTGTTTTTTATGCCCTTATTTAACATCTCCCCCCCCCAAAAAAACCCTAAAAACAAAACCCAACACCCAAATTCCAAACATCGGGCCCAAAATTGAGTAGCAAAGTCATTTGGGGCCCTAACTTTAGTATTAGGACTTGTAACTCTGCTCTCCAAGGGAACTGGAGCTGAGTCCAGGGAAATGCCTTTACTGTCTCCAAAACACATCAGAATGAGGGTCTGTGGATGAAAGCTGACCCAGGCTTAGAGCAGAGGGCACAGCCACTGTCCAGTCCCTGTCACTGCATTCCACCATCTGCCAAGTAGGAGGAGCTGGGACATGTTTGATAGGAAGACAGTGGCTGTTGAGTGGGATGGCACAAACGGGGACCTTTGCTGCAGTAACAGTTCTCAGGAATTCCTTCCTGCTGTATCCCTGCATATACACATACAATTTTAGGATGTCATATAGGGGCACAAGCTCCAGGGCTTCAGGAAAACAGCAAGTTTCATTTGGGAAGACAGATTTCATAGGTGTGTTAAAACCACGGACTTTGCAGTGGACACTTCATACAAGTGTTTTTTTGTTTTAGGATTCATTTGCATTATATACTGTATAATAATATTTTTCATACTAAGATTTAAGCTGGGGACCCTGAAACGTGATTGCACAGGCTCTGTTTCTGGGAGGCATGGGGAAGAGGTGCTTTTCCTTCTCAGCTGCCACTTGTATCTTTTAGAAATTCCCTAATTAAAGTCCAGTTAGGCACTGCTCATTACCTGGGAATCAGTCCAAACGTCTCTATTGCAAATATAGCTGTTAGATTACAGAAACTGCAAATTAGAAAAATAATATTAAAGATTAAATGAAGTACAATATATTTTAAAACTCTCCCCATGTCCCTATGGTAACAATCAAACCGTATATAATCTGAGTTAAGGTGTCATTTTCTTGACAAGGACAGAATGGCTACATTTATATAACAACCGTGATTATTTTTCCATATGTACATCTCAGGCGTCTCTGAGACTCCTCAGGAGCTCTATATCCTAACAGCGTTACATCATTTTGATAGTGATTCCCAAGGCAACAGTAATAATGATATTAATAATAAGTATTGGCAGAAATAACAAAAACAGCTAACATTTATGAGCATTAATACTTATTGAAAATGAATACTGGCAAATGCAGCGGCTCACACCTGTAATCCCAGCAGTTTGGGAGGCTGAGACGGGCGGATCACCTGAGGTCAGGGATTTGAGACCAGCCTGGCCAACATGACAAAACCCCTTCTCTACTAAAAATAGAAGAATTAGCTGGGCATGGTGGTAGGCACCTGTAGCCCTAGCTACTTGGAAGGCTGAGGCAGGAGAATCCCTTAAACCTGAGAGGCGAAGGTTGCGGTGAGCCGAGATTGTGCCACTGCACTCTAGCCTGGGCAACAGAGTGAGACTCCATCTCAAAAAAAAAAAAAAAAGAAAAAGAAAATGAATATGAATTGAGCATTGCCATGTACCAGGCAGGATGCCAAATACTTACATACTTTATCTCAGTCGATCCTCACAGCAACCCTTCCTTTTAGATGAGGAAACTCAGATGAGGAAGCTCAGATAGGTTAAGAAACTTGAGAAAGTTTACACAGCTGTTAGTAGCAGAGGTGGGATTTGAATTCAGGTTCTTCTGACCCTGGTGCCTATCATGTTCACCTGATGCAGTCTAACTCCTTCAGGAAGCTAAGTTTAGGAGCTCAATATATAAAACTGTATTCTCATTTCTAATGTTACTGAATATCTCTCATTATTAAGTATATTGCCTGGAATGAGGCAGGATATAGCTAAGCAAACATTTATGACATGATTTCACCTACCTACATGTGGGAGAAGACAGAAGAAAGGAACTGATTTTTATTATTATGTGCTCAGCAAAGTTGGAGATTTTTACCCAGATGCTTCATTTACTCTTTAGAGTACTGTAAAATAGGTATCATCGACCCATTCTACAGATACAGAATGGCTCAAAAAGAGCAATTTTCTTTAGACTGAATAGCTAGTAGTGGCAAAACTGGGATTCAAACCAAACTATTATATCAACTTGTGGGACTGGCATGTAAATACAACCCATGAACAACAATACAAGACACTGTATTATAAATTCTAGGCCAGGCATGGTGGCTCATGCCTGTAATCCCAGCACTGTGGCAGGCCGAGGAGGGGGGATTGCCTGAGCTCAGGAATTTGAGACCAGACTGGCTAACATGGTGAAACCCTGTCTCTACTAAAATACAAAAAATTAGCTAAGTGTGGTGGCCTGCGCCTGTAGTCCCAGCTACTTGGGAGGCTGAGGCAGGAGAATTGCTTGAGATCGTGCCACTGCACTCTAGCCAAGGCAACTGAGTGGGACTCCAACTCCAAAAAAAAAAAAAAAAAAATCTAATGAGTGATGTAGATACCTATCACAAGAATCAGGAATTTTCACAGCAAGGTAATTACCAAGGCCTAAGACTGATCACAGAGGCTTGTGTTCAGTCCTAAAGGTTGGAGTTTAAATAAGTAAGGATGAAGGGTTAGGGCATTCCAGGTATAGGAAGAGATGAGCAAAGGTTTGGAATAGGAATGAATCTGGTGCATGTAGAGGAAAGTAGAGGGAGTTTTGTGTGTGCACGTGCGCATACATCATGCCTGCACAGGTGCCCTCCACAGGGCTTTAATGAAAGGTTTAGGAATTTTGACTTTACCTGTTTTATATAAAGGAGTCACGATTGTTTTTGAACTTAATTCAACAGTGGTTTGTAAAGTGATTTGGAATAGAGAGATTAGATGTAAGTGGGCCATATAGAAAAATTATAAATAGTAGTAAACCCAGCTCTGTGATAATGAGGTCTAGACTTGGGTAGAGGCAACTGCGACTGAAAAGACAGCCACGCTGATTTTTGATAGAATGAAATTGTGATGGAATCAGCATGGAATAAATGCAATTGGAACTTTACGGTTTAAAAGTTAGGTGTAGTGTTGTCAAATGGATTGGGTTGGTTGATAGCGTAGTTCAGGTATTCTGCACCCTTACTGATTTTCTCTCTGCTTGTCCTATCTATTTCTAAGAGAGGAGTGTTGAAATCTCCAACTATAATTAGGAGTTTATCTGTTTCTCTGTTTAGTTCTGTCTGTTTTTGTTTCATGTATTTTGAAGCTGTTTTAAAGGTAAATACATGTTTAGGATTATCACACCTTCGTTATCACTATGCAGTGTGTCTCTTTAGACCTTCCTTGCTCTGAATTCCACTTTATCTGGTATTAATATGGCCAATCTTGCTTTCTTTTGACTACTGTTAGCATGGTTTATTTTTTTTTATGCCCAGCTATATCACTTTTACTGAGGTGTTTACATTGCAAGCATAACCCAGTTCTTATCATGCTCCATCTCAACAAACACATTGTTTGTAGACAGATTTAGATTCTACCAAGTTCTGGAGAGCAATATGAAAGTGAAACTCAGAAGAGGAAGGGCTACATAGAAAAATAACTGCAGAATTTTGCTAACTTATATAAGCAATACCCTAGACTACGTATAGAAAAAAATGAATTCTGAGAGTGTTAGACCAAGGAAGTGCAAGCATAATTCTAGGTCATATTCAGTTGATGATATGAATGCATTAAATGAAGTTGAGATGTCAGAAATTCTTTATTATAACGTATAGAAGTAAGTCTAAAGGCTCAGAGAAAGGGGAATACCGGAGTGAGTTTATCAGAGGTGAGCTACTCATTCTCCCTGAGATAGGACCCATAAGATATTGCATTCACCATAGCACTGAGAACCACATCAGTGACAGAAACACCAAAGGTATCGATCCCAGAACACTTCCCAATAAACTTCCTGCATGCTAACCTTCATCTCAGAGTTTCCTTTCCAGGGAACCTGCAATGGCTAGAATAACTCAATTTAAATTATTTGGTTGAACTGTTCAGAAGACTGATGAGTTTTGGGGACTGATAGAATATCATCATGAGATTAATCAATAGTTGCTGTCTCCCCCACCCAATGTAGTCTCATCAAAGAAGCAAATCAATACCACCCCCAGCATCTGATAAGCAGCCACTCATTTAGTAAATTATTCCCTCCTCCCCACATCACTAACGTATGCATGTAAACCTTTAACAAACTGCTATTCAAACCTGAATGAGTTTTGAATTCCAGACACTTAAATATATTACACTGTACAGAAAACAGTAAAAATTAAAAAGTACATATGATGCAGGAGCTCTCACCACCATCTCTCAACACTCAGATATCTGCAGTGCAAAGAACATGAGCTTTGCTATCAGACTGACTGAGGCTCAAGCTTTGTTTCACTACATTCTCTGCGGCCTTGGGCAAGAAACCCAACAGGCAGAAAGATCAGACGCAGCTTGCTTTCACCTGGGGCATACTGTAGTCCACCTCCTTTCTTGCTTCAGGACCACAGCCACTCTACGATTCTGCTGTCATGGAGTTGGTTTTTATCATAATCTCATAGAACATCATGCTGGTCCACTATATTGATGATTATAATCTGTGTGTGTGTGTGTGTGTGTGTATACACACACACACACACACACACACACACACACACATATATATATACATATATACTGCAGATATATTAGTAAGATAAAGGAGACAAGGCCAAGCATTGTGGCTCACATCTGTAATTCCAGCAGTTTGGGAGAGTGAGGCAGGTGGACTGCTTGAGGTCAGGAGTTTGAGACTAGCCTGGCCAACATGGCGGAATCCCATCTCTATGAAAAATACAAAAATTAGCCAGGCCTGGTGGTGCATGCCTGTGATCCCAGCTACTTGGGAGAGTGAGGCACAAGAATTGCTTGAGCCTAGGAGGTGGGGGTTGCACTGAGCTGAGATCATGCCACTGTACTCCAGCCTGGGCCACAGACCGAGATGCTGTCTAAAAAAAAATAAAAAAAAAAAAAAAGATAAAGGAGGCAAGACCAAGCATGGTGGACCACACCTGTAATCCCAGCACTCTGGGAGGATTGCTTGAGGCAAGGAGTTCAAGACCAGTCTAGGCAACATAGCAAGACTTCCTCCCTAACAACAAAAAAAGGGGGAGACAAATCCCATGGGTTGTGCGGTGCATGATATACCCTGAGAGTAAAAGACAAGTTCTTCCTTTTTATACTTCCTTCCACAAGAAAGGGATACATCTTTTTATGGCACACTTTGGATTTTAGAGGTAACATGTACCACACATAATTTGGATGTGCGTCTCCAGATATACAGAGAGACCTCAAAGTCAGCCAGAATGGGATCCAGGGTGAAGAGCCTGTTTAGATGGTCCAGGTGATGCAGACTGGGCTGAGATTTGGCTTATGACCTAGCAGATCTAAAGGTGCTTGCTATGTCTATGGCAGATGAGGAAGCTGTATGACTGTGGAAGCTCTGATGGGGAACACCAGCAGATGCCGCTACAGCAAATGCAAGTACTCTTGGGCAAGTAACAGCTTTCTTGAGAAACAGCTCATGGCTGGGGTATTGGCAGAAATTGAACTTTTGACCCCCAAACACCAAGTAACCATGAAACCTGGTTGCCTCCTCTTATAACTGAGCGTTAATCTTATCTCTACCACCAGTAAGTCGGAAGTGCCCAAATGAACTCTGTCATTAAGCGTTAAGTACAGAACTGGTCTTGGGATGCCTAAATGCACAAAGAAGTGCATGAATAGCAGACTCACAGCTCCCCTTTGCCTAGACGTGGGGACTTCTTCACTGACTATAAAGAAAAAAATAGGAGAAGCATTTACAGATTGCTCTGAATCCAGATGTGGACAGCGGTGGCACTATAGCTCCATTCAGATGTAGTCTTGAGGAACAGTGGAGAAGAAAAGGCCTCTGAGCATAAAGATCTTTAAGTGCTATATATTTTCCCACTTTTGCTAATAGGAGAGATGGGTTGAGGCCTAATCACGGGCAGAGGTAAATATGTGGCTACATGGCCAGGACTTGGAAAAAACAAGAGTTAATGAGAAGAAATATTAGGGAAAAGTATGTAGATGAAATTCTTAGAATGAGACTAATATATCTGAATTTTTGGGTTATATGTGAATTTTTATCAAAAAAACCTTTACTAGAGAGGAAGCTCTTACTTTATCGCCTGAACGCCATATGGGTAGTCTCTTTCCCCAGCTACTTGAATGCTTGCTTAATGGGCTCATAAACAATCTGGCTTTGGTGCCTAGGACGGCCTTATAAGCATGGATTTCCCCTCACTTGGATACTACCACTACAAAATACCATAGAGTAGTCCCCCTTTATCCACAGAGGATACTTCTAAGACCCCTAGTAGATGCTTGAAACCATGGGTAGTACTGGACCCCACATATAACAATGTTTTTCCTATACATACAAACCTATGATAAAGTTTAATTTATAAATAAGGCATGGTAAGAGATGAACAATAGGAATAAAATAGAACAATTATAACAATACAACAGCATCACTACTTTTGCACTTTGTGGCCATTACAAAGTAAAGTAAGGGTATCCTGAACACAACAGTATTGCTTTAACGCTACAACGGATCTGATAACCAGGATGGCTGTTAAGTAACTATCAGGCAGCTTGTGCACATAGCACTGATACACAAAGAGATCATTCACATCCCAGGCTGGACGAGGTGGGACAGTGCTAAATTTCATCATGTTGCTCAGAATGGCATACAATTTAAAATCTATGAATTGTTTACTCCTAGAATTTTCCATTTCATATTTTTGGACCACTGTTGATAGCAAGTAACTGAAATCATGGAAAGCAAAACCGTGGATAAGGAGAAATAGCAGACAGGTATACCTTGTTTTATTGAGCTTCACTTCATCGTGCTTTGCAGATACTATGAATGGCACCAATAGACTTGCTCAATACAGGATTACCACAGACCTTCAATTTTTATAAACGTCATGTGCTTACTTTGTGTCTCTGTGTCACATTTTGGTAATTCTCACAATATTTTGATTATTTTGTATTTTATTTTTCAGATGGAGTCTCACTCTGTTTCCCAGGCTGGAGTGCAGTGGCATGATCTTGGCTTACTGCAATCAGACCCTCCTGGGTTCAAGCGAGTCTCCTGCCCCAGCCTCCTAAGTAGCTGGGACTACAGGCACGTGCCACCATGCCTAGCTAATTTTTTGTATTTTTAGTAGAGACGAGATTTCACCGTATTAGTCAGGATGGTCTCCATCACCTGACCTCCTGATCCACCTGCCTCAGCCTCCCAAAGTGCTGGGATTACAGGTGTGAGCCACCGCGCCCGGCCTCAATTATTATTATTATTTTTAAACAGGGTCTTCTTCTGTCATCCAGGCTGGAGTACAGTGGCACAGTCACAGCTCACTGCAGCCTTGACCTTCCGGGCTCAAGTGATCCTCCCCCTCAGCCTTCTGAGTAGCTAGGACTACAGACACAGGCCATCATGCTCCGATAATATTTTTTTAAAATAATTGTTGTGGTGACAGGATCTCCTGTTGCCAGGTGGGTCTTGAACGCCTGATCTCAAGCTATCCTCTCACTCTGGCCTCCCAACATGCCCGCCTTTTTCATTATTACTATATCTGTTATACGATCTGTGGTCAGTGAACTCTGATGTTACTATGAAAGTGTCCTGGGGCACATGAACTGCGCCCATATAAGACAGTGGACTTAATCAATGTTATGTATGCTCTGACTGCTCACTGACCCCGATCCCCATCTCTCCCCTCAGCCTCTCTACTCCCTGAGACACAGCAATATTGAAATTAGGCCAGTTAATAACCTTAAAATAGCCTCTGTGTGTTCAGGTAAAAGGAAGAGGCACATGTCTCTCCCTTTAAATCAAAAGCTAGAAATGATTAAACTGAGTGAAGAAGGCACACTGAAAGCTGAGACAGGCTGAACGCGAGGCCTTTTGCACCAATAGTCAGCCGCATTGTGAATGCAAAGTGTCTGAAGGGAAATGAAAAGTGCTGCTCTAGTGAACATATGAACGGTAAGAAAGCGAAACAGCCTTGTTCCTGAAAGTCTGAATGGTCTGGACAGATTATCAAACCAGCTACAACATCCCTTAAACCACAGCGTAATTTAGAGCAAGGCACTAGCTCTCTTCAGTTCTAGGAAGGCTGAGAGAGGTGAAGAAGCTGCAGAAGAAAAGTTTGAAGCGAGGAGAGGTTGGTTTACGAAGCTTAAGGAAAGAAGCCATCTGCGTAACAGAAAAGCACGAGGCGAAGCAGCCAGTGCTGATGGAGAAGCTGCAGTGAATGATCCAGAAGATCCAGCTCAGATGACTGACGAAGGTGACTACTCAACAGATTTTCAGTGTGGACGAAGCACCTTCTATTGGAAGAAGATGCCATCTAGGACTCTCTTTTTTTTTGAGACAGAATTTTGCTCTTCTTGCCTAGGCTGGAGTGCAATGGGGAGACCTTGGCTCACTGCAACCTGCACCTCCTGGGTTCAAGCGATTCTCCTGCCTCAGCCTCCCAAGTGGCTAGAATTACAGGTGCCTGCCACCACACCTGGCTAATTTTGTATTTTTGGTGGAGATGGGGTTTTGCTATGTTTGTCAGGCTGGTCTCGAACTCCTAACCTCGGGTGACCACCCACACTGGCCTCCCAAAGTGCTGCAATTACAGGCATGAGCTACCACACCCAGCCTCATCTAGAACTTTCATAGCTAGAGAAGAGAAATCAGTACCTGGCTTCAAAACTTCAAAGGATAGGCTTTCTTGTTAGAAGCTTGATTCAGGCATGTATCCTTGCCATCTTCCCTAAGGATTTTGCCCTTCAAAGCCTCAGGTTTTCTGATCTAATCTCTGTCTCTGCTAGGGTCCCACACTTGCTCTCCTTTCCCCTACGTGTTGCCTTGTGATTCAGGTCACCAGGGATACGCAGATAACCCTAGGGAGGACAGAGTGTCTTTAGGTAACTCCAATAGGATCTAATGAATTTGCGCTTTTTTGGAATTTCTGGCCTACAGATAATTCCCTTAGTTTCCCACCAGTGTGGTTGCGCATTTAAAAGGTGTATGTATGTTAAATGTACCGTACAGGAAAGGTTTTCCCGGAACACTAAATCTGTTATATTGTAAGAAATAGAGGGCTATTTATATTTTTTAGTTTCCAGCCTGAATTGTAGCCTATAAAATTACGTTCTTTCACTTGTTAAAATTTTGTATTTGGTTCACCACAAGATTATTGCCACTTACAGCATTCCCCTAGCCACTGGAAGAGAACGTGAGCGCTCCGTGGCTATTGTAAGATACGGCAGATTCTCCGCACTACCCACTCGATGTGCTTCTATTCCGAAGTGAATGAGAGATGGGAAATTTGAATCTTCCCTTTTCATAGTTGGTCTTAGTTCTGCTGAGCCTTTCACATGTGAACATCTTACACGATAAATATGATTCTAGTGTTAACAGAGAAACAGCACCCATTTTTACTACCACACGGCTTAACATGTGGATCAAGTATTTCAACTGGGACAAAACAAAAGAAACGGTGATCTATTCAAATGTCGCTGGAACTACTGGCTCGACTGGACTCACCAAGAGATGCGATTTCAGTTTCTAGTGTGACACCTTTTATGGGAAATCAAAAGTAATTTTGGCCACATACACTATTATCCTTACGTGCTGACTTTGGGTCTTAATTCCTAGATAAGCCGAGACTCCATTTTATGTATCTCTTGACTTAGGTCAAGTTAATTAATAATTTTATTCACATTCCCCACTTGCTTATCTATTTTATGACTACTTGATCTATCAAATTCTGAGAAAGATATATTAAAGTCTCCTAATAAAATTGTGTTTTTGTCATATTCTTATCCTGTTTCCAATAGTTTTAGTCTCATGTATTGTCTGGCTTTTTGTTGGGTACATAAAATTCATGGATACTTTATCTTCCTCATGGATTATACCTCGTATCACTATAAAATATCACTTTCTTAGTCCCATTTAAAGTCCCCTATTGTCAGTGTACCTGCAGGCAGCCTCTTACCTTCAAACCTTCTAGATAGGAATTAGGCATAATGCTTGTTCCCCCATCCCCAAACCAGGAGAGCCATGTTAGTGTCCTCGAGTGGTTTTCTGAAGCCTCCTCTTTTCTTTTCCCCAGAGATAGGAAGGGAAAATGCACAGCATTCAGAAAACTCTCTTGGAAGAAATCCTCACTATTAGCCTTTCTTATGAACTCCCAGCCTACTTTGTAAACCACCTTTGAATAGCTCAGAGGCTAAAAGGAGAAATAACCAGTTTTGAGACACCCTCTTTTCAAATCCTGCATTGATAATCATGATTTTGAAACATGTTTGGGACCTGTTAGTGATGGACACCTTTAAATATCCGGTTTTACTGCATTTTTAAAAATTATTTTTTTCTTCATTTTTCTTTTATTTGAAGAACTCACTGCTCTGCCCCTTTCCTCATCCCCGCTAATTCCTTAACAGCAGGTCTCTCCCAAAGCTCTTCCATTCTCTATTTAGAATCAGTCAGCTAACTTACGTATGCTCCTGGAATCACCATAGAAGGTACATCTGTATTGGTAGCTTTTTATCATCAGCTCTTCCTACCCCAGGCCCAAAGTAGAATTCATCTTCACTTAGATATCTCATTGTCCCCTCAAATTCAAAGTCAGAACTCTTATCTCAATACCTCACCCAAAGAAAAACTACGCCATGACCTATTGTGGTCAAAGAAAATACCATTATTTTAATCACCCGGTCTAGAAAACATAAAACTCTATCGATTTCTTCTGTATTTGCCTCATGAGATCGATATACTCTCTTGTCATCAGACTCTTTCCCCTTCTTTCCATTTTTACGGCCACTAGGCCTTCCTTTGACCTCCTTCCTTGTTAATGTCACCCCTCTCCATTATCCATGTAGAGTTTATTTTTCTGCTGTGCCATTCTTTGTGCTATTCTCAGGCTGATTTCCCTAGAACTACGCTTCCATCACACCACTTCCCTAGTGAAGACACTAACGAAAGTCTCTAGGACATGGGCTGAAACTTTCTTAAACATTATGAATTGTCTTAAGTGTGTCTCCCTCCTTTGTTTTCTACCTTCCTCATTCAGGGCACTTTCTGCGTTCCTTTGCACCGCCATAAGCCATAAACAATATGCTAACATTTTCCTAACATTTAGCTCCATTCTGTTATTACTGTGATTTCTTTCACTGTAAGCGTCTGTTCCAGTCTTCTGGCAATGTAAATTCTACTGATGTTCTGTGTTTCTCACACAGAAATTCTACTGATGTTCTGTGTTCTCCAGAAAATTTTCTTTTACTGTTCAAAACAGTATTAATCTTTCTCATGTCTGAATTTCTATTGTGCCTGTCAATGATGCAAATAATGATATTTGAAAAATATCTATTGTGTCTTGCTCGGATTTAACTTTTCTTGGCTTTTACATGTACCCCTGTCCCCCCTCCTCCTTCTCCAGGCAGCTTAATTGTAAGTACCCTGAAGGACGAGACTGTGCTTATATTTGGATCTTTCATGGCAGCTGAACACAGGAAAGTCCTCAGAATGTAATTGTAAATTGATTAATTAACACTTAACATAAAATATTCTACCCACATAGAATGTTTCATGTGATTGCTACAAAATGAAAAAAGCAAATATGTAAATAACAAGAATAACAATGATTGAATGCAGAGCAGGCATCACATTAAATAAATAAACATTTCATTTTGAAGAAACCATGCCAAAACTATTACAGTAACACATATATTCACCTATAGTTTGGATCCAGGATCTTCACACGAAATACATACATTCCAGAATGGCCCATGGGCCAAAATATATGGTTCCTGTTAGAACTGTTGATAATCTCGTATGGTTGATTTAAGTCTCCTGGTTTTCCAATGCCATAAGAAAAACAGTGTTTATAGTTCTGAACAAGAAACAAAGACAAAAATCTTAAGGTCATTTTATGACTTTGATAAGCAAAATTATAGTCTCATTTATCTCGAAAAATTATTTAGAGATGTAATGGCTTTTCCCTTCTATTTTACCATTGCAGTGCTCTATAGCACTTTAAGAGCTCTACTGGGTTAAAATTTAATAAAAATGAAGCTTAGTGAAAGCAAATGTTGTATTTATAAACAATTAAATTAGGGTGTTGAGAATATGTAAGCATATTATTTTCCTAAATCAACAAAATACAAAATCCTCCAAAGACGCTTAATTGGGGACAGAAACAATTTTGATCATAAGGTACAGAAACAACAGTCAAGCTGGTACACCCTTGGGTTTTTATCTTTCCCTCAGATCTTCCTTTATCCCCATTACCATTACTGTGTCTTTCTATGGGTCTCAAGATCCATAATGTCTCTTACCTGCCTTTTTGAAAACACAGATGAAACAAGCCTGTATTTTAAAAAGTTAATTTGTTAAAACAAATAAAATGAAAGAAAATCATTGTTAAAACTTGCAGATATCTGATCCTATTATTACATGGCATTGCTTTTGGGTTCTTTTAGATCCTGAATGTTTTCACACCCTACTTAAAGGGCTCTTCCTCTACCATTCTTGATCTCTGAAAGCTTCTCATCTGAAGGAAACAAGAAGCCTTGTAAGGCAATTACTTTGGATGTATCTGAGCTTTTGTCTATCAACATCCTTCAAGGTTGCTATGGTTTGAATGCATCCCTCAAAGTTCATGTGCTGCAAACTTGGTCCCAAAAGTTGAGATGGGAAGTGAGGTCTAATGGGTCCCACTAGGTGTTTGGATCACGGGGCACTACCTTCATGAATGAGTTAATGCCGTTATCACGGAGTGGGTTCCTTATAAAAGGATGAGTTCAGTCCCTCTTGCTTGCCCTCTCACTCGCCCTCACCCTCTCTCCCCTTTTGCCTTCTGCCAACTGATGATGCAGCAGGAAGGCCCTCACCAGGTGCCAGCCCCTTGATCTTGGGACTTCCCACCATCCAGAATTATGAACCAATAAATTTCTGTTTATTACAGATTACCAGCCTCTGGCATTCTGTTATAGCAGCACAAAATGCACTAAGACAATGGTATTTTTCTTTTTTCTACATATCTTGAAGTATTTCTTTTTCATGAACAACTTCCCAGTTAATAGAGCTTTGCGATCAATCAGCTCTTGCATAGTCTCAAAGAGACTTCCTCATGGCAACTCCATGGACAAAAATGTTATCATGACTAGATGGTGATAATTACAAGCTCTAGAGGGAAGCTTATTGCTTAAGCTTATTACTGGGCCTATCTCCTCAGTCTGGCACACAGTAGTTAAGATATATTTGTTGAATTAACGTGTTTTTTGTTTTGTTTTTAGGGAGGGGAGTCTCACTCTGTCACCCAGGCTGGAGTTCAGCGGCATGATCATAGCTCACTGAAGCTTCCACCTCTTAGGCTCAAGCCATCTTCCTGCCTCAGCCTCCAAAGAGGCTGGGACTACAGGAACGTGCCACCATGCCTGGCTAAGTTTCACTTTTTTGTTTTGAGGCAGAGCTGCTCTATCGCCAGGCTGGAGTGCAGTTGTGCGATCCCAGCTCACTGCAGCTTCCACCTTTTGGGATCAAGCAATTCTCCTGCCTCAGCCTCACAAGTAGCTGGGACTACAGGTGTGCACCACCATGCCCAGATAATTTTTGTATTGTTAGTAGAGATGAGATTTCATCACATTGGCAAGGATGGTCTTGATCGTTTGACCTCATGATCTGCCTGCTTCGGCCTCCCAAAAAGCTGGGATTACAGGTGAGCCACTGCACCTGGGCTTTTTTTTTTTGCTTTTTTTTTTTTTGAGATGGGGTCTCACTATGCTGCCCAGATTTATTTCAAACTCCTGGACTTAAGCAATCCTCCCACCTCAGCCTCCAAAAGTGCTGGGATTACAGGTATGAGCCATGACACCTGGCCTGAAGTTTTTGCAAGCTGTTTTATTCAGATGCGTGGTACAATTCTGATTGCGCCCGCTGTTACTTTCCCGGATATCATGAAATGTGAGGATACAGACATATCCCACATACTATTCTTCCATTCCAATAATCAATTACAGTCATGTGCTGCATAGCAATGTTTTGGTCACTGATAGAACACATATACAATAGTGGTCCCATAAGATTACAACAGAGCTGAAAAATTCCTGTCGCACAAACACTTACCATTTCCTTACATTATTTGGTATAGTAACATGCTGTACATGTTTGCAGCCCGGCAGCAACAGGCCATATCATAGAGCCTAGTTATATAGTAGGCTATACCATCCACCTTTGTGGAAGCACACTCCGTGATGTTTGCATAATGACAAAATAGCCTAACAAAGCATCTCTCAGAACATGTTCCCATTATTAGGTGATGCATGACTATGCTCTTCATCTATTCTAGGAGATGAAATAGTCATTCAGTCAGCTACAGTCTAGGTCTGTAGCTAATTTAACAGCATAACTTTAATTAAGGGATTCCAGTATCACTTTTCCTGAGAGCAATGTTTGTGGATATTTGTCTTTTTTTTTGTCTGCCCAGAGTCCATTATCATTTTTCATAGAACTCTGGTTCCACTTGGAAATCATGAGAGTGAGGGTAATTCCAAGTCCCCACGTTTCATTCCAGAAGCTAACAGGCACAGATTCTTTTGCTCCCTACCCCAGGACATGGCTGCGGTGGTGGTCGGGCAGCTCTACCAACCCGAGTTCTCTCCTAGGAATGTGAATGAATAATGAGGGATACGACAATGAGAGCAATGTTTAGAGGTCATTCATCAGAGTGGCAGTGCCCCCAGCCAGGTTGAAGGAGAATTGTTTGAGTAATAAAATTTTAGGCTAAAATGTGTTCCAGATAAAAATGTAACATGTTACATAACTGAGTTCAGAGTAACATGGGTAGGCCATCAAGATGAGGAGGAGTTTAACATGCGTATATTACATACTAAATACGAAAATAAAAAATGATTTTCAAAATAAGAAAGAAGGTTAGGAGGAGAAGGTGGCTTACCGTTTATATTCTGGTAACCACAAGTATGAGTTTAGCCAAAAACACAGCCTGACTAAATGGAGCAGAAGGCCCACTTGCTACTCAGCTGTGGGTACACCCTGCCTGGTTTCCCCGGCTATGGGTCCCCTCCTTATGTTAATGGTACTGGGATGTGAAAGACCAGAGGAACTACATAGTAATCAGGGACAGAGAACACATATGTTCCAGCTCTACTTTGACAGACTTCTGGGAAAAGTGTGGAAGATATTTGTATGAAAAGCAAAGGATAAGATCACAAGATGAACAGAATTTTGTTGTGTATAGCGTTGTATTGACCTGTACTGTCAAGGAATTTTCATAGAAAACAGGCTTGTCATATATCCTTTGGCTTTAGTTAGCATCACTGTAAAGACTCTAAATGTTTTGTGTGCCCATGTTGCCATACTTGCCCTGTCTGGTGGCAGTCTTTCAGGGAAAGAAACCCCAAGAAAGCAGGGGAGGGACTCAACAGCTTGACTCATGTGCAGGGTGGTGCCAGCTGCGGAAGCTCTAGGAACACAGCTTGAACAACCTGTGCCGAGCTGAGGAGGCGTTCACTGTGTGTTAGTTTGTTTTCTGTTGCTTATAACAGAATGCCTGAAATGGAGTAATTCATGAGAAAAATGAATTCACTCCTTTCCAAGGAGGCTGAGAAGTCCAGGGTTGAAGGGTGGAATCTGGTGAGGGCCATCCTGCTGGTAGGGACTCTGCAGAGTCCCAGAGTGTCACAGGACATCGCAGGGCAAGGAGGCAGAGCATGATAACTCAGGTCTCTCTTCCTGTTCTTATAAAGCTGCCAGTCCCACTCCCATGAAACCCGTGAATCCATTATCCCATGAATCCATTAATCTATGAATCGATTAATCCACTTATGGGGGCTCTGCCTTCATGATCCAATCAGCACTGAAAGGCTCCCCCCCTCAGTGCTGCCGCATTGGAGATGGAATTTTAACATGAGTTTAATTGGGAAAGTACGTGGTATAGTCTAAATGCTCAGAAACTGTGCGTATATCATTACAATGAAGCATTGCTAGTAAAGACTTAATAGCCTTGTATCATTAAATATTTTTGCATATAGATAGGCACGACTATTTATACTGTTTCCTATTTAGTTATTTCTTAATAGGAATGATGGTATCTATTGAGTCTTGCTCTCTTTCTGTGTCACTGCCAGAAAGATGTCGCTCACTGCTGATATTTCCTGTTACATTATTAAATTCCCCTCCCCTGCCATTATTGTCTTTTCCCCTTTCTTTTTTCATGTGAAAGTCCACTTGATCAAATCACCCAGTCTCTTAGGAAACAAATCTCCTGACCAGGCCTAGTGGCTCACGCCTGTAAATCCCAGCATTTTGGGAGGCTGAAGTGGATGGATCACCTGAGGTCAGGAGTTGGAGACCAGTCTGACCAATATGGTGAAACCCCATCTCTACTAAGAATACAAAATTAGCTGGGTGAGGCAGCGGGTGCCTGTGATCCCAGCTACTTGGGAGGCTGAGGCAGGAGAATCGCTTGAACCCAGGAGGCGGAGGTTGCAGTGAGCCGGGATCGCCCCACTGGACTCCAGCCTGGGCAACAAGAGCGAAACTCCATCACAAAATAAAACGAAACAAAACAAAAAAAGCAACAACTCCCCTAGCCTCATGCATGATACTCTTTAGCCAAGGACTTCTCAGTCTAGTATTTTCAGCCATGTCAAGAAACTCAAATCCAATTCTGTGTCATATGGACGTAGACAACCACTCAGTATCCATATTCTCCCTTTCCTTCTCAATCTCCAACCTTAATGGGAGAACCTGTGAAAATGCCACGTTAGCTTATGAGCCCTTCAGTTTTTTCCCTAAGAATTTACAGTCCCCAGAGCTACTTCCCTGATTGTTTAAAAATGTAGGTGTCATTCATTCTTGTAGAATCAGAAGGACTATGTAGCAATCAGTGTAGCTCCAAGAACTGGAAGGCTTTCTATTTCATTTCAGGTGTATGTTTCAGGAAGAAAGCTGCCCTGATTGCCATGTTAAGACACAGTGTAATAATGACGCCCTTCAGTCAGAGCAGCCTTATTCATGAGGCATACCGAGTCTTTGCGGGCACCTGCTTTCTATTATATTCAGACTTCAGACTGAATTCACCCTTTCAGTGGTGAGCTTTATGTTTCTCATGCAGTAGAATCCAACATTTAGGGCCTGGCGTGGGCACTCCAGAGTCTTTCTAGACTGTATGCTACTATTTCCATTGTTCTTTAATGTAGTCCCCAGATCAGCAGTATCAGTAGCATTGAGGTGCAAATTTTTGGGCCCCATCCAAGATCTGCTGAATTAGAAACTCTAGGAGTGGGACCCAGCAATCTATGTTAACAAGGTCTCTTGGTGGTTTTGATGTATGCTGAAGTTTGAGAACCATTGTACCATATCATACCGATTGAAGCAAGAATCTTAGAATATTTAGGTACCTTTTGTAAGATTTGGGGATATCATCCTCACCTATCATTTACACCTATTCCTAACTCCCGACCCGTGGATGTCCTTCAACAAAAAGTCAAGAGGGTAAGTTTTGTTTTAAGTGATTTAATTCCTTATGATTTTAATGTTTTAATTTTTTTTTTTTTTGAGACAAGGTCTCACTGTGTCACCCCTGCTGGAATGCAAAGGTGTGATCATGGCTCACTGCAACGTCAACCGCCTGGGCTCAAGTGGTCCTCCCACCTCAGCTTCCTGAGTAGCTAGGACTCCAGGCATGCACCATCTTGCCCAGCTAATTTTTTTTGTTTTGTAATTTTTGTAGAGATGGGCATCTTACCATGTTGCCCAGGCTGGTCTTGAACTCCTGGGCTCAAGCAATCCATCCGCTTTGGCCTCCCAAAGTGCTGAGATTACAGGCATGAACTGCCATGGCTGGCCCCCTTATGATTTTTAAACCCTAGAAAATTACTCTTTATAATAGGCATACCATGTGTAATTAATTAATTCGGTCCACAAACATTTATTGAGCACCTACAATAGATTAGATGCAGCGAGCAAAACAAAATTTCCTTTCCTCATGGAGCGCACATTCTAGTAAGGGAGCTAGATGATAAATAAGATTTAAGTAGGCTATGTAATGTGTCATAGAGTTATAAATGCTAACGATATTCAATAAAGTAGAGGAGGGAGGCTGGGTGCGGTGGCTCATGCCTGTAATCCCAGCACTTTGGGAGGCTGAGGCGGGTGAATCACTTGAGGTCAAGAGTTTGAAACCAGCCTGGCCAACATGGTGAAACCCCTGTCTCTACTAAAAATACAAAAATTAGCTGGGGGCGGTGGCACATGCCTGTAGTCTCAGCTACTCGGGAGGCTGAGGCAGGAGAATTGCTTGAACATGGGAGGCAGAGGTTGCAGTGAGATGAGATCGTGCCACTGCACTCTGTCTCAAAAAAAAAAAAAAAAAAAAAAAAAAAGAAAGAAAAGAAAAGAAAGAAAATGTGGAGGGGAGAGATGGGCTTTCATGAAAATGATGGTTAAATTTTTCCATATGGTGCCAGGGAAATCCTCATTGATGACTTTATTTTTCGGTAAAAACCTAAAGAAGTCAGGGAGCTAGGTAGTCTTCACAAAGACTCACTCTTGCTGTTTTTACATGTTTAACAGATATTTCATAATCTGCAAACACATATTTACGGCAGTGAAAATTAAAATAGAATCAACAAAAGATCAAACAAATTAAGATGAAGCATTTAAAAAATACTATGATACAATTCAATATAAAAACAGAATTTGATTTACCAAAACAAATTTAAATCCAAAGTATTTCTATCAAGTTTTTGTAAATGGCAAAATGCCAGATTAGTTATTCAAAACCAACAATTTGCAAGGTAATGTTTCTCTTACCTCAGGTCCCCAGACTTCTTCTAACGGGAGGTGCTTGTTAAGTTTAATCATTGACTTCCATGTCTGTGCTGTATGTAAACAACCGCTCTGTCAAAATATTGCATATATGTGTGGGTAGGTAGAAGTTTTCATATCAACTTATTCCTAAATATTTAATGTTTTATGCTATTGAACATTTTGTATTTTTAAAACTTTCATTATTTAAATGTTTGCTGGTATACAGAGGAATCATTGACAATTGATTTTTCTATGTTGATCTTGTGTCTAGAGAATTGGTTTTGAGACAGTCTCACTCTGTTGCACAGGCTGCAATGCTGTGATGATCACAGCTCACTGCAGCCTTGAGCTCCTGGGCTCAAGTGATCCTCCTGCCTCAGCCTCTCGAGTACCTAGGACTACAGACGTGTGCCAGCATGCTTGACTAATTTTTAATTTTTGTAGAGATGGAGACTTGCCATGTTGCTAAGGCTGGCCTCGAACTCCTGGCCTCAAGCCACCTTCCTGCCTCAGCCTCCCAAAGTGTTGGGATTACAGGCATGAGCCACCGTGCCTGGCTGAGAAAATTTCTTAAACTCACTGAGTAATTCTAATTGTTTCATGTGAACAGTTGTGTCATCTGTGAATATGACAGTTTTATGTTTTTCTTTCCCATCCTTATACCTTTTGTTTTTATTATTTTTTTCTTTATTACGAAGATCTTCAGGAATAATGTTGTATAGAAGTGGTGATAACACCTGAGTTCAGGAGTTTGAGACCAGCCTGGCCAACACAGTGAAAACGGTCTCTACTAAAAATAGAAAAATTAGCTCGGTGTGGTGGCAGGCGCCTGTAATCCCAGCTACTTGGGAGGCTGAGGCAGGAGAAGCACATGAACCTGGGATGCAGAGGTTGCAGTGAGCTGAGATCACACCACTGCACTCCAGCCTGGGCAACAGGTGAGACTCCATCTCAAAAAAAAAAAAAAAAAAAACAGAAGTGGCGATAACAGCCACCCTTGTTTTGCTCCTGATTTCAAAGTGAAAGTATTCAGATTTTTACCATTAAATATAATATTTGCTATAACTTTTTGTATGTATATTTCATTAGGTGAAAGATGTTTCTATCTATATATAATTTTTCCAAGATTCATTTATTTATTTATTTGTTCAGAGATGGAGTCTTGCTCTGTTGCCCAGGCTGGAGTGCAGTGGTGCGATCTTGGCTCACTGCAACCTCCACCTCCTGGGTTCAAGCGATTCTTCTGCCTCAGCCTCCCGAGCAGCTGGGACTACAGGGGTGTGCTACCACACCCAGCTAATTTTTGTATTTTTAGTAGAGACGGGGTTTCACCATGTTGGGCAGGCTGGTCTTGGAGTCACCTCAAGTGACTGCATGCCTTGGCCTCCCAAAGTGCTATAATTTTTGTTTCTGGAAGTGATCAGCTCCAAGATAGGAATTGAGCAACAGATACAGGCATGGATAAAGCAGAAAGATGAGTGTTTAAAGTTGCCCTAACAGCAAGCAGAAACAATACTGGGGAAAATGAAATACAGATAGAACTACAGAGAAATAGATATTGGCAAGATGGTGGTGGAGAACTGAACTATGGAGCTCAAGCTGGATAGGAAGGGAAGGGAGGAAACATGAGAGTGAGCGAGGAGAAAGCAGAAGGTTCAGTACCGCAGATGACCAGGTTGTATGAGACAAAGTAGGAGACTGGAGTAGTCTGAATAACAATGAGAGAGCTACAAAATTGGGGGTTGAGGTCAGAGGATGAACTGTTTGAACTGAAACTCAACTTTTTATTTTTGAGACAGGATCTTGCCCTGTCACCCAGGATGGAGTATAGTGTCATCATCACTGCTCACTGCAGCCTTGACCTCCTGGGCTCAAGCGATCCTCCCACCTCAGCCCCCTGAGTGGCTGGGACTACAGGTGTGTATCACCATGCCCGGCTAATTAAAATTTGTGTGTGTGTGTGTGTGTGTGTGTGTATGTGTGAAGACGGGGTTCCACTGTGTTGCCCAGGCTGATCTAGAGCTCCTAGGCTCAAGCAATCCTCCCTCTTCAACCTCCCAAAGTGCTGAGATTATAGGTGTGAGCCACCATGCCCAGTCCTTAAATGCAGTTTTAATGGGGGCAGATATATTAGTCAGGATAGTCTCTATGTGCTGCAATAAATAATCCCAACTCTCAGGGGATTTACAGAATACAAGTTTAATTCTTGATCACATATAGTCCAATGCAGATGCCCCTGGTTGGATGGTTCTGATGGTGCCTCTCCTCAAAGCGGTGAATTAGGAACCAAGGCTTTTGATGTCTAGTGGCTCCTTGCATTCCAGCTCTCATCAACTCCAGCCTTACTTGTTGCTATAACACACTGATGAGAGGTACGATGGAAAGTGTGAAGGTTCATGTGATTCCTTCTTAAGCATTTCATCTGGAAGTGACACATATGACTTCCGCTCACATTCTAGCCATGAGAACCAGTCATATGGCCCCCTATGCTTTGATCTTTCTGTTGAAAGAAAGATAGCAGGCCCCATCTTTCTCTTTTCTCTATGCCTGTATCAGAGTTGCTCAATTCCTATCTTGAAGCTGATCACTTCCAGAAAAAAAGTTACAGCACTTTGGGAGGCTGAGGGAGGCGATCACTTGAGGTCTGCTCTGAGATGCAAATGGGTCTGGGAAAGGTAGTCCCTGTTTAGAAAGTTCCCCAGCTATGACCCTATGGGATGGATGGCAGAATTCAGGAGTCAACTGTGATTGCTTTCAGGGCAGGAGGAA
Source organism: Cacajao melanocephalus (assembly GCA_963573385.1). Classification (NCBI taxonomy): domain Eukaryota; kingdom Metazoa; phylum Chordata; class Mammalia; order Primates; family Pitheciidae; genus Cacajao; species Cacajao melanocephalus. Next base: position 55,865 of record CAUYLG010067306.1, read on the forward strand.
AAGATCCAGTTCTGAGTATAAGATATCAGTAAGTAGGGATGGCATAGATGTCGACTGAATGGCAGGAGCCTCAAGTAAATGGAGTTTTACTTAGAGCGCAGAGATAATAATACACAGGGAAATAATACGAGATCTCTTGGTGGCCTTTTGGCTAAGATCGAGTGCAGGAATGATACTATGGATGAGGGAGAACATCAACCCCAAATCTCACCCTTAAATATCTGGGGTGAGAGAAAGAGTACTCTTGGTGTGATAGAACTGTAGGGAAGGGGTTACCCTCTGAGGCACTTTCACTGAAGAAGGATGTAGAGTATTTAACCTTGAGGTATAATGGAAAGGTTTGCAAAGGAAGAGCGTGACGGGAGTCTGGACCAAGGGGGAAGATGGATATAATAGTACAGGGGTGAGACTGCAGAGGAAGTAGACCAGGAGAACTGACATATTGGGTGCTGAACAAGCACAGGTGGAATGTGTGGTGGGATGGATGATTTGATTACATAATTGAAAGACAATTGCTGGGTGCGGCGGCTCACACCTGTAATCCCAGCACTTTGGGAGGCTGAGGTGGGTGGATCACTTGAGGTCAAGAGTTCAAGACCAGCCTGGTCAACACGGTGAAACCCCGTCTCTACTAAAAAATACAAAAATTAACCATGCGTGGTGGCAGGTGCCTGTAGTCCCAGCTACTTGGGAGGCTGAGGCAGGAGAATCACTTGAATCCGGGAGGCAGAGGTTGTAGTGAGCTGCGATCGCGCCACTGCACTCCAGCCTGGGCAACAGAGCAAGACTCAAAAGAAAGAGGGAGGGAGAGAGAGAGAGAGAGAGAAAGAATTCTTGCAATACTCCGACGGTGGCAGGTGGAACTCAGTTCTCTTGGCTGCCATCTAGGTGGGTTATACTTCCGGATAATTAAGGTGTCTGGTAGATAAGAACATTACTTTGGAAAGAGCTATCCCTGGTTTTTTTTTTTTTTTTTTTTTTGAGAGTGAAATCTGTGGGGGATATTAGCAATCAGTGCTGCGAACTTCTAGAGAGGCTCCATCACGACAGGAGGTCCTCAGGGCAGAAAGGCCCACACAGGGAGGGGACGTGTGGATTGGGAGTGGTAAGGCCGCTCTGTGGCCCACAGAGTGAAAGGACAGAATAAGGGAGATTCAAGGAGGCCAAGAGCAAGCAGTCACGGTGGGTGGAAGAAAATCACAGGGTGTAGGGACACTGAAGCCAAAGTCAGTGGGGTCGAATGATGCAGAGAAGTCAAGTGAGATGAGGTCTAGAGTGTCCATTTGACTTAGTGCAAAGGTGACAAATGTCCTAAAGACAAAGCAGACCCATAAATAATCAAACACTGAATACAGTTTGGAGAGAAAAGAAGACTCATATAGTTGTATCATCCTACTATAAATGTTATTTTATTTTTCCTGACCCCTTTATGTCTGTCTTATGTGACAACATTTTCTTTTTTTCATAAATGAATTTTAGCAGCCATAGAATTTAATGTAGAGGTGATTTTTTTTTTCTACCCACTGCTGCCTTTTCCTATGTTCCTTAGATCGCTTCTATATAAATTTAAAATAGAATGACATTGTCTAGTTGCATGCTAAATTCTGGTTAAATCCGAACATGCCATACCTGTGCCATGGTATTATTAAAGCTATAGTCAGCCCTGCCGTGTATTTCCCACACTATGAAATTTGCTTCAACATCTTTGACGTAGCCGTTTTCATCAAATCTGAAAGAAACAGCAAACAGAAAGATACTAGTTTAACATGAAATCGAGGGGTTAAGAGTTCCAGCTTCCGAGTCAGATGTGCTTAGTTTTAAATCCTGTCTTTATCACTTCATAGCTTTGTGACTCTGGGGGAGTTACCTAAATTCTTGAAGTCTCGGTTTTTTTTTTTTCTGTAAAATAATAACAGTACCTACTGTATAGGTGTCTTTTGACACAGATGTTACTTCATTAAGCTCTCAAAATAAAACCTGATAGTAATGAAGGAGAAATGTTTTACTTTTTGACCAGTTGGAACTCTGAGTTCTCTTCATTGGACAGGGGCCATCTGTTGATCAGGTGAGGGTAGCTTAGGCACTGCTGCCATGGGTGTTAGCAGGGAGAAAGACAGAAGGATGTGATGGATGGAGAAGCGGCAGAGCAGGATGCCCTGGTGTCCCTTAGCTCATATATTCAGTGGCTGCCTATTATGTACTAGATGTACTAGAGAATGAAACCACAGAATGACTAAGATGGCAATGGAGAAGCTGCGGAGCCCCCTGGGAGGAGGAACCAGCTGGAAGATGTGGCTGAGTCTGGAAGAATCAAAGGCGTCGGTAAGTCGAGGCAGGGCTGAGAGGCAGACGTAGCCTGTGAGCTCCCTGGATCTATAGTCACGCCTCGCCCATGCTCAGAGAATGGGTGACGACTTCTACCAACAGCGGGCAGCAACAAGGAGAGTCCGAGGTGGACCTGGTGCCCCTGCCTTGACGCTGGGACTGGAGACACAGGCCCCATTGGGCTTCTTGACCTCAAACAGTGCGTTTTCAAAAGGGCTGTGGTGTTTCACATTAATATATTTTTTTCCTGCTACCATGCAAACAGAGGCTTGAGATCAGAGCTAAAAGTTCAGTTAGTGATGCAGTCGTGCCTTTGTATACCAGAACTCGCGACTGTAAGAATGGTTACATTTTCCTTCTCTGTCACTTACTCGCATATTTATGAATGAAATTGGGTAGAATTTCACTTAGGACCTTAGTGCGAGGCACCTGCTCGGAGGCTGCTGGCTCTGGGACTGCTGCCCCACCTTCTGATAAAACTTGCTTCACTCACAGCTCTGCGTCTATGCACAGAAAATAGCAGCTCCTTGACGGTGGCCGCTAGTCACTGCCCCCATCTCTGCTTCTATCGCAGTTGTGTCTGGCCTTCTAGGGCTGCTACAACTTGCTACCGTCCAACCCTTGTTATTAAAAGCATGTATTGTCGCATTCTCACAAACTGAGGACAAACATTTTAAATGTCAAAAACTGGGACCTGAGAGGTTATTTTCTGTCCATCCTATTTAGTTTTGAGCAATCATAAGGAAAGGAACTCACAAGGTTAGTTCTCAAACAGCATGACTAGCTAGGTGTTGGAGTATGGGTGTTTGGCTTCTTTTCTGACGGGGAGGAAGGCCACAGAGAATGTACAACTCGAATGAGAGAGCTCTGGGACCCTTTCACTACAGACAAATGCGCACATGTGTAGGCATACATGCATTTTTGTGTCGTTTCAGAGATTTGGGTCAGGCTTTAGCAAAGCTCTGATTCCAGCAGCTTTGGAAAGAGCAGGATGTTTGCATCTTCCAAAAGTCATCAGACTCTCAAATTATTATCATTTACATGTATTTTGGAGATGGGGTCTTGCCCTGTTGCAGAGACTGGCGTTCGCTGGCACAATCATAGCTCACTATAACCTCTAACTCTTGGGCTCAAGGGGTCCTCCTAACTTTAGGACTACGGGCGTGTGCCACCACACCCAGTACATTTTTCATTTTTTTGTAGAGATGGGAAGTCTCACTGTGTTGCCCAGGCTCATCTTGAACTCCTGACCTCAAACCATCCTCCCGCCTCCCAAAGCACTGAGATTATAGGTGTGAGCAACCATGCCTGGCCATATTCTTAAATTATTAAGAACTAGTTGCAAGTTGTATGTTGTATGTTTTCTTTAAAAAGAATCTTAATTGAGGCCGGGCGCGGTGGCTCACGCCTGTCATCCCAGCACTTTGGGAGGCCGAGGTGGGTGGATCACAAGGTCAGGAGTTGGAGACCAACTTGGCCAAAATGTTGAAACCCCATCTCTACTAAAAATACAAAAATTAGCTGGGTGCAGTGACACACGCCTGTAATCCCAGCTACTCAGGAGGCTGAGGCGGGAGAATCACTTGAACCTGGGAGGCGGAGGTTGCAGTGAGCCGAGATTGCACCACTGCACTGCAGCCTGGGTGACAGAGACGCCATCTCAAAAAAAAAAAAAAGAATCTTAATTGAACTGAGCGGGCATCTTTTGCAAGCGCAATATGCTACAGTGCCATCTAGTGGCAATAAGTATAAATTACATGACCCATAATTTCTGGGTTTGTAAAACTCTTTTATAATGTTTTATTTATACCATTGAAAATATTTGAAACAATACTTGTCTATGTAAGCATGACTTATTTTCATCAATGTTTTTCAATGTAGGGTATAATACTAATGAAGCCTAAGAAATGCAGAAATGTTTCTAGTTGGCAACTCTTCCCTGCAATTTGTGACTTTCCCATGATGGCAGCTCCATTTTGGGAACTGGGAAAGAGACCTCTCCGTGGACCTGCAAACGTGTTAGACAAATCCTGGTGGCTATCCCATTGTACTAGCCATGACTTTAATTTTCTGTATTTTGATGCCATAACTTCTTGGGCCTTGACCCTGGGGGGTCTGCAAAAGGTTAGCCAATTCCTAGAGACAGTAAATAACTCTTCCAGGAGCCCCTGCATATGAAAGGGGGTTGTTTATTAGCAGCCCTGGGCCACCATCGTCCTACCCTCATCACCCCAGATGCAGACACTCTACAACTAGGGACAGTCCCTAGTCCCCAGAGCCCCATTGGAATTATTCAAAGTAGCCAATTGCAAACGTACTTACCCTGCCTCTCCTATCCCTTCCCCACAGAAACGGCAGCAAGGATCTTGCCCACATTCCCCCTCACTCCCTCTGCCTCCTGACTGACCCTGGCATTTCCACACGTGGCCTCGTGGGGTGTGCCTTGCCCCCAGTTTCTAGGGATCTGTATGTATGATGCAGTTCCTTCATGACAGTCATTTCTGTGTCTGCATATCTTCTTCTTATTTTTGAGATGGAGTCTCACTCTGGCGCTAGGCTGGAGTGCAGTGGTGCAATCTCGGCTCACTGCAACCTCTGACTCCCTGGTTCAAGCGATTCTCCTGCCTCAGCCTCCCTAGTAGCTGAGATTACAGGTGCGCACCACCATGCCCAACTAATTTTTGTATTATTATTATTTTTTTTTTGAGACAGTCTCACTCCATCACGAGGCGCCAGGCTGGAGTGCAGTGGCGCGACCTCTGCTCACTGCAACCTGTGCCTCCCGGGTTCAAGCAATTCTCCTGCCTCAGCCTCCCAAGTAGCTGGGACTACAGGCGTGCGCCACCACTCCTAGCTAATTTTTTTTTGTATTTTTAGTAGAGACGGGGTTTCACCATGTTGGCCAGGATGGTCTCGATCTCTTGACCTCGTGATCCGCCTGCTTTGGCCTCCCAAAGTGCTGGGATTACAGGCGTGAGCCACCGCACCCGGCTAATTTTTGTATTTTTAGTGTAGACGAGGTTTCACCATGTTGACCAGGATGGTCTCAATCTCCTGACCTCGTTATCTGCCTGCCTTGGCCTCCCGAAATGCTGGGATTACAGGCGAGAGCCACCGCGCCCAGCCCCATGTCTGTATATCTTACCATACCCAACTAAAACAAATTCTCAGGACTCTTAAAACACCCATAATATCTGTTCCTGAACTCCCTGCATGTAACAAAGAAATTGTATCCTATTGTTTTCTCTAGGGTTGCTTCTGTGGCACTAATTTCTAGTTTGGGATAGGAAAGTAACAGACTCATCATCAAATGCTAATAAGCATGAGGCAAGTCCTGGGATTCTGAATCCAGCTGTGATGACTTCGGTTCCCACCTGGATCACACTCCCAGGACTTGCTTCCCTCTTATAAGTGTTAGATGGTAAATCTATCGTTCCTTTATCGGTCAGATTCTGCCAAGCCTTGTACCTGAGCCATTCCCTATAAAGTTAAGGCATTTATTGTAATCCAGAGACCTAGACTGTGGGCTGATTTCCCAGTGGCCACTCCTCCCACTGATTCTCAAAGCTTAATTGATTGAGGTCTGCCAGAGTCTCAAAGTTAGCACCTAAATTCTCCTCTGATGAACACCTGATTGGATACCTGGCTATCAACTATGTATACTGTAATTCAATTGAACTGGACACTGGACCTTACTGATCTGTCCCTCTGTCATTGGCCTCTAGCATTCAGTTCATTATCTTAGGAGAATTGGAAGCAAAAGGTTTTATCAAGTGATTTCTAGTAGCAGAGAGACAAATAAGTTATTTCTAGAAACAAGTGCTGCCACAAAAATTCCAAATAGTGCCGTTCCAGTAGCCAACTCTCCCACCTCACCCTCTCCCATCTCCCACTTGTCCTCTCACCTGCCCCTTGACTTCACAGACATTTCTAGTTCCCCAATTCCTCCCTGCTTGCTTGCTTGCCTTCTTTCTTCCTCCCAATCTCCCTCCCTCCCTCCCTCCTCCCCTCCCTCCCTCCCTCCTTCCCTCCCCTCCCCCTTCCTTCCTTCCTTCCTTCCTTCCTTCCTTCCTTCCTTCCTTCTTTCCTCCCTCCCTC
>CAUYLG010067307.1:0-136012 GCA_963573385.1 Cacajao melanocephalus
CCACACTCAGCACTAAATCATGCTGTCAGCAAAAATCCTGCCGAGAGCCTGACCAATGGCAGCTCGCCAAGTCCGGGTCCAGTCTCTCTCTCTGACCAATACAGGTGCCCATGCTTTGTTTCCTCACCGGTCAATCTGTTACCTACTCCAGCCCACCTGTGGGTACCTCTGCTGGGCTGCCAATGGCAACTTGCCAAGTCCAGGTCCACTCTTTCTATGACAAATGCAGTTACCCATGCTTTGTTTCCCCACTGACCAATCTACTGCCCTTACCCCCTATAAAACCCCACGCCCAGAACGGCCAGGCGCGACTTCTCTGGCCCCTTCTCTGGACCACAGAACCTCGCCCGGGAGCTAAATAAACTGGAATTTAGTTTTCCTTATACTGGTCTCAGTTCCTAATTTTAAGCTCGACAATAAGCCTTACAAATGCCTTCTGGAAAGATTCCCCCATACTATGCCTGCTATCTACAGGAAGGCGATTTAGGAGTTAGGAGGCGCCAGTCGGCCAGCCTCTTCTATTGAAATGCAGTGTGGAAGTCAAGAGGGAGGTGATCCTAGATGTTTGAGTCTCCTTCCTCAATTCATTTTACCCATTTCATTTTACTTTAATGTGGGTAGTAGAAACTTTAAAATTACATATGTGGCTTACATTGTATTTCTATTGGACAACCCTAGAGTAGATCCTAGAATGAAATTTCTGTCCCTAAGAGAGCCCTAGTGTAAAAGCCTATGGACTCAGGGATACAGAGAAGGTTTCAAGGCACTTATGTTTACCTCTACAATAACCTACCCTTTCCCAGCTGCCCTGAGGCATTTTTATAGAAGGTAATGCCAGAGAAAAGAAGATCTCAACATACCTAGAAGTGTAGAAATTTGCAAGATCATAGGAAGGGCTCATGGCCACAGAGTGATTCTGCCTACTCTGACCCCTGCCGTTGGTCCTTAGTCTATTGGGCACTTGAAGCTCCTTCAGGGTTAGAGGAAACATGGATTTGTTATCAAGCCTCAGCTCGGGTGTCTGTGGCAAGATGAAGTAGTGGAGGTAATAGTAAATGCTCAGTATTGATTTGTTCTAAGGCACAGTTTTGTAATACTTGGGAGATCATATCTGTGGAAGCCCAGAGGCTGGATGCAAAGTCCTCATCCTGATCTCCATTTCAACTGGAAGAGATATAAAAGGAGATGGAGCAGGCAGACTCGGGCCCTTGGGGCTGGAGGAAGTTCAGAGAAGAGAGAGATCTGCCCAAGGACTTAACCCCTTCCCACTTATTTTCCCATACAGTAAGTTCTAGGCAAAAGAGTTAGCCCAGCTCTCTTCTACCTGTAAACACTTTACAAGTGAATTTACAAGTAAACTTACGAGTAAATTTTTTGGCACCAGAGTTCTAGGCATGTGGTATAGTTGTCCTAATACTTCCCAACAAGTGAGTGCTTGCTAGAACTGGCATTTAAGTTTGATCCCAACTTAAAAAGAAAGATTTTGGAGGGGAGAGGGACTTTCTTAACATCTTTATTGTGATATTTGTAAGTAAATTTACTTGGAGAACCCAAAATATCCAGTGAATGAGCTTAGACAATAATGAAAGCCAAACTAAGTACTTGCTGGAATTCTATAGGTAAGACCTGGGGAAGGTTGCTCAATCTGAGACTTGGGGACAATTATTAGGGTAAGTTCACGGCTCTGACCTTTTCCTGAGGGGTTATGGGGGCCGGACAGAGGCCTTCTGTGCTTGACATTTTTGGTGTGAAAGAGTAGGCTAAACTACTATGAAAAAGAACTCTAAAAATACGTAATGGATCAAATACTAAAGAAGTGTTAAATTTCTTGTTAATGTAAAATAGTCGGTCCTGAGTGTAATGGGCAGGTGAGTGGCACTGTTCATGTGAGATTCACTCACCAAACTTGCTTTATCTTGTGGCACTTGCTGTACACTAGGATAGTAGTAACAGCATCAAGCTGGCAGAAAGGTAAAGAAAACTTGCTTTTTAAATCCTTACTTCATAGATGGGATTCGTAATTTCTGCTCATTTTCTGTTGCTGAGAATAGCCATATGGCTAAACCTAACTGAAGAAGATTTTTAAAATGTCTAGCTGTATGAGCTGTATGCAATCAGGTACAATCAAATTTCTTTGTTTTTTTGTCTCTGTTTTTTTCCTTTTTGTGGAGAATGGGGTCTTGCTATATCACCCACGCAGGTCTCAAAGTCCTGGGCTCAAGCTATCCTCCCAACTCTGCTTCCATAAGAGCTGGAATTACAGGCGTGAGCCACAGTGCCTGGCATAGGATGAAATTTCAAAAGAAAAAAACCTCAGATTTTGGTGGAAACTGTCTGGAACCCTAAGTAATCCTTTTTAGCCTTATAGAGAACTCAGGATCTCAGCTTTTTTTCTGAAACTATGTTAATTCCATTCTATAGCCTAAAGTTTGTAAAAGAGAACAGTATTGTTACTAAAGTTCTAAACATGTAGTATAGTTGTCCTAATGTTTCCCAACAAGTGAGTCTTGTTAGAGCTGGCATGCAAGTTTGATTCTAACTTGAAAATATTCTTTGAGGGGAGAAGAGTACTTTTTTTTTTTAATTGTACTTAGGTTCTGGGGTACATGTGCAGATCATGCAGGATTGATGCATAGGTACATACATGGCAATGTGGTTTGCTGCCTCCATCCCCCACCCCCATCACCTATATCTGGCATTTCTCCTCCCCAACGTCCCCACCTTCCATTGTCCCTCCCCTAGCTCCCCCAATAGACCCCAGTGTGTGATGCTCCCCTCCCTGTGTCCATGTGTTCTCATTGTTCAACACCCACCTATGAGTGAGAACATGCAGTGTTTGATTTTCTGTTCTTGTGTCAGTTTGCTGAGAATGATGGTTTTCAGATTCATCCATGTCCTTACAAGGGACACGAACTCATCGTTTTTTTATGGCTGCATAGTATTCCATGGTGTATATGTGCCACATTTAACATTATTATTGTTATATAATTGACATACAATAAATTTCATAAAGTATATAATTTGATACATTTTGACCTGTGAAACTCATCACCATCAAGGCAATAAATCTGATGGAGTTCTTTTTTGTAAATATATCACTTAGAGCTATAAATTTTATTCTTTGGCTTTAATGGCATCTTACAAAATTTGGTATATTGTCCATTCTATTCAAGATTTTATTTTCCCTTTTGATTTCTTCTTTGACCGTTGAATTATTTAAAATTGTATTTTTTCCCAAATCTATGAGAATGTTCATATATCATTTTGTTATTGATTTATAATTTAATTTTAAATGCTCCAGATATAGACTTTATATGACTTGAATCCTTTTTAAATGTATTGAGACATGTTTTATAGTAAAGGATATGATCTATATTTGTAAATGTTTCCTGTGCACTTGAAAGAAATGTGTATTCTGCTGTCCTGGGGTACGATGTTCAATAAATATTATGTTGGTTGATATTATTCAAATCTATATCCTTACTGATTTTCTACAAAAGAGATGGGTGTTGAAATTTCCAACTATATTTGTGGATTTGCCTATTTCTCCTTCAATTCTATCAGATTTTGCTTTTTGCTTTTTGCCGCTTAAAGGAGCATACACATTTAGGAATGTTACATTTTCTTGGTGAATTGACCCCTTTCTCGTTATGGAATGACCCTCTATCTCTACTAATATCTTTTTCTCCAAACTCTATTTTGTTAGATATTAATTTAGCCACTCGAGGTTTGTTTTTTTGTTGTTGTTTTTTTTTTTTTTTTTTTTTTGCTCTTTCAACCAGGCAGGAGTGATCTTAGCTAAATGCAAACTCTGCCACCCTGGTTCAAGCGATCTCAGATCCTGAGTAGCTGGGATTGCAGGTGCCTGCCATCACATCTGGCTAATTTTGTATTTTAGTAGAGATGGGGTTTCACCATGTTGGTCAGATTGGCCTCAAACTCCTGACCTCAGGTGATCCATCTACCTCAGCCTCCCAAAGTGCTGGGATTACAGGCGTGAACCACCGCACGCGGCCCAGCTTTCTTTTTATTATTGTTGTTGTAGCATACCTTTTCATCTTTTTACTTTTAAACTATTTGTGTCTTTATATTTAAAGAGTATTTAAGTGGCATGTAGTTGCTCTAGGTAGATGATATAGTTATCTTCATCTTTCCCAACAAGTTACTGCTTGAGTTGGTATTTTAACTTAGTTTTAATTAAAGTTTAAATATTTTGCTACTTTGCCTTTTGTCAGAAATGATCTTGATTCCATGAGACTCTCAGTTTTTTAAACATTTGCTGTATAACTGCTTTGTGCATACAATCCAGCTCTCCGTTGTCTTCACAGACTCAGTCAATTAGGGCATAAAACAAAGGCATATTCTGTGCAAGGTTTATTTCAACCATCTTTTAGAAGATAGACAAATTTGGGGTTCTAGGGTTCCAAGATTTGAAACACTATATTTGATTAGTGAAAGGCTAGTTCTCAGGTTTTCATGGGGTTGATGTCTGAGGCCGAGAATAACCTCTTTTTTTTTTTTGAGACATAGTCTCCCTTTTGTCACCCAGGCTAGAGTGCAGCGGCGCAATTTCAGTTCACCGCAACCTCTGCCTCCGCGTGAGCCACGGTGCCCAACTCCTTTTATTTATTTATTTAATAAGTGCAAGCTTAGGTAGAGGCTCATGTCAAATAAGGAATCAACTAAGAAATAAAATTTTGATTCATTTTGATTCATCTTGAAAATATACTAGAAGGCAAATAATTAAAATACAAAAAACAGTTAGGGAAATTGAGTCTATTTTGGAATCTCTGAAAAAGCCGAGGAGAAATGTTAGAAGAGAAATGAAGACAGAACTGCAAGTTTCTGGTATTATTGCCTGTCTCAGCTAATCAAGCACTTTGGGAGGCTGAGGCAAAGTGCTGGATTATCCCTTTACTGTCATTATCCCTTTAAAAAAAAAATAATAAGAAAATGGAGGCACAGTGAGATTAAAGAATTTGCTCAAAGTTGGACAAGTAAGAAGTAGCAGAATAGGCCTTCATAACAGGGCAGCAAAATTTAGAGGCAACATTTTTATCCATTTCTTTCTGTTAGGAATCTGAAAAGGTCAATGTGTGAGCCAAATCCTACTTGATACCTATTTTTGTAAATGTTCTTTATTGGAATATACCCATGCTCATTTATGTATCGTCTGTGACTGCTTTCAGGTTACAACAGCAGTGTTGACTGGTTGCAACAGAGACTGCTTGACCTGCAAACCCTAAAATATTTGCTATTTGACATTTTACCAAAAGAATTGCTGATCACTTACTCTATACTGCTTTGTGCTGATACAGGGATGAGCCACAGGTACAACAATAATCAAAGAATACGGGAGAAAGAGGCCCTGACTTAGAGCAGAGACTCAAGCATAGAGAGGGAAATATGGAGAGACAGTGGAAAGGAGACCACAAATTAAATCAAGCTATATTATATCCATCTAACACACACCTGTGTTTCACTATGTCACTCAAGATGTTGGAGTTATGGTTAGAGTGAGGGAGAACTTGCCAGACACCAGGTCTGCTGAAAGGAGAGAGAACAAGATGAATGGAACTGGAGGAGAGTATTTTGGGAGACTGAAAAAGGAATGAAACAAGCAAGCATTAAACAAATACTCTGTGATCCGATTAGGCTGACCTCAGAGGTAAATGTATTCTGCACCTTATCTTGCAACTACCAGGGAAGTCTAAGACTAGGATTGAAGTACTAAAGAGATCTGAGCAAAGGGGGTTGGAGCTGTGAAGATATGTAAAGACATGTAATACTCAAGAAGAGACCAGGGAGGAAGAAACATGGATGGATAGCAAAGTAATTTGCTTAAATAGCACATACATGTACAAGGCCAGGTGTGGTGGCTCATGCCTGTAATCCCAGAACTTTGGGAGTCCAAGGCATGCGGATCACGAGATCAGGAGTTCAAGAGCAGTCTGGCCAACATGGTGAAACCCTGTCTCTACTAAAAATAAAAAAAATTAGCTGGTCATGGTGGCACATGCCTGTAACCCAGCTACTTGGGAGGCTGAGGCAGGAGAATTGCTTAAACCGGGACCCGGGAGGTGGAGGCTGCAGTAAGCTGAGATTGCACCACTGCATTCCAGCCTAGGTTACAAAGAGAGACTCCATCTCAAAAGAAAAGAAAAGAAAAGAAATGTATATTTAGTCACGAAGTTAAAGGATAAGAAGCAAATGTTAAATAATTAAAAGAAGCTGAATATTAATAAACTACTGAAATGATGATTGAAACAATGTGAGTGACAGGCCAAGCTTCCTCTGCCTTCTAAGTCATTGATAGTATAACTCTATTATAAGAAGGAGTATGGAGTCTTTTTTTTTTTTACCAATATCAATAAAATGATGGCAAGAAGGAGGACAAAATCACAACAATTGGTAAAGCTATCATTATAGGAGGTAATATCAAGAGATATTCTTGATATAAAAATGTGATAATAACAAGTTTTGTTAAAACTTACTAAGGAAAAGCTATATCCACACATATTAAATGATGGCCATTGTTCTCCTGTAGTCCTGGATCAATGAACTGCTCTAAGAAAGTCAATGTTAGTTTCTAAATTAGGGTGATTGTGGGCCGGGCGTAGTGGCTCACACCTGTAATCCAAGCACTTTGGAGGCCAAGACGGGCGGATCACCTGAGGTCGGGAGTTCAAGACCAGCCTGACCAACACGGTGAAACTCTGCCTTTAAAAATAAATAAATAAATAAATAAATAAATTAGGGTGATTGTGATCATTAGTCTATGTGCATTATTATAGGACATTTGCATTTGCATATTGCCCTGTTGGCATGACCAAAGCAAAATGAATTGTACAGAAAACCATACAGATTATCACAAGGCATAAAGGAAACTACACAATATACTAAGGACTACAGAGAACTGAGGTGTTCAAAATTCTCTCCCCATTAAATCATCTATATGACCAGTAAATAAGTTTTGAATTTTGACCATGAACTAAAAAGAATTAAGTAAGACAATCAATTGAATCATCAACAAATTAGCACCTGTTGTACTGCATGTTTGATAAAATGATCGTGTAAAACAAAAGGGGTTGTTTTGCATTTGATCTGGCTAATGCTTTTGTGTTTGTGTACCTATTGGTAATGCCAGACAAGACCAATTTGTCTCCACTTGGTACAAAATGCAATATAACTTTACAGTCTTACTCCAATATTATTTAGAGTCTCCTGTTTACTATTATAATCTACTAGGTAAAATTCCTGATAGACTTTCCTTTCTCTATTTCATCTTATGGCTGATGTTCTGATAGCCTGAAACTAAGCACAAAATATTTCGAAAATAGTGATATAGTTGATAATGCTGCATGGACAGGAATATATATCCAAAATCATGACAAAGTTCTGCTCAAACAGTAAAATTCCCCTGAATACCAGGAATGAGTGGGACGTGGATACGCCTAGTATGGTGAGGAAACAGTTGTATTTTGTAAAGCCTACAAGCAACAGTTAGTAGGTACATTTGATTTGTAGAAGCAACATATTCCTTCCTTCCCCCAGTGGTGGCTGCTAAATATCAAGTAACAAAGAAGCATGCTCAATTTCAGTGGCCTCCAGAGCAACAGGAGTTCTCCTCATGCTGCGGCACAGTGTTCAGATGGCTCTGCCTTTAGGATCCTGGAATAAATCCAACCCCCTGGGACTTGTATGTCGAAAACATATGGAAGGTGATAATTGGAATTTGTATCAAAGGCCATGAGGCGGCAGCACAAAAGCGACTTTGAACTTTGTGATCTGCTAATGAGCATATGTAGTCTTGAAGAAATATACATTTTGGTATCTAAGGCCACTGAATATTTGAGCCTTTATCTGTTAATCACTATATAAAGACTATTCTCTATTAGTTTGCACCAACTATGGGCATTTCAAAACAGGTGAGAGAACCACTTGGAATGTAAATATTATATATAAGATAGTCAAAGGATGCTGGGCACAGTGGCTCACACCTGTAATCCCAGCACTTTGGGAGGCTGAGGCAGGTGCATCACCTGAGGTAAGGAGTTTGAGACCAGCCTGGCCAATATGGTGAAACCCTGTCTCTATTACAATTAGCTGGGTGTGGTGGCATGCACCTGTAATCCCAGCTACTCAAGAGGCTGAGGCAGCAGGAGAATCACTTGAACCCAGGAGGCGAAGGTTGCCGTGAGCTGAGATTGCACCACTGCACTCCAGCCTGAGCAACAGAGTGAACCCCATCTCAAAAACAAAACAAACAAACAAACAAAAATAGTCAAAGTAATGTATAATTCTCAAAATGTAATCTCAGGCCCAATGAAGGAATAGACTCCTATAACTGTATTGCCCATAAATGATGTATGTTAATGTGAAAAGTAAAAAGTTCCTCTTCAAAGTTTCCCTTTTTGTTAAAGAATAAGTGTTAGAAATAGTAGCTTCTTTAAAAAACAACAACAACAAACTTCCTTCAAGTTTCCTTGCTTTTTGCTAACAACTCCTTGTTAAGCCCCATGTAGCTATTAAATACAGTAAGGGAATAAGTACATTCTATGTCCTTGTACTTTAACCAAGTTATTTGTTCTGGCCTATAGCCTGCTGAGACATGTCTGAACATGCCCAGGTATTTCCCAGCTTACAGCCTATGCCTCTTCCTTATTTGAAAATGTTATTATTCTCTTAGTTTCCCATAAACAACCTTCTTCCTTTCTTTGTTCTCCATCACACGTTTACCTATTTAGGAAAGTTTTAAGTTTTTAACCAATCAAGATCAGTCTAGATTGTGCTGTCTAGCTCCAGCCAATGGAGATAGGACACAACAGTAAGGATCCAATGCGTCAGGGATCAAAACTTTTGCTTTTTGTCTCATTCAATGTGCTCTCATGACAATCAGACTTCTGAGAAGCACCCTTTCTGCAGAAAATAAAATTGCCTTGCTAAGAAAAGTTATTTTGTCTGAGTGCTGGTTCTTCTTTTTGGCACTGAGGAACAAGCATTTGTTTCTAACAGTAATATTAAAGTTGGAGTCTAGCTTATGTTGACCAAGGTAATGATGAAAACTTTAAGTTGAAAGCTTATGTTGAAAAACAAAATCATTTCATATCAAATTTTAACACCACAGTCAGGAATGTCAACGTATATACAAGGTAAAAGAAGTGAGAAAATCAGCCCAGATGATAAACTATGCACATTGCATATTGACTAGTCTATTATAAAACAATGGCACAAGTACATGATTATTTTGATTCGTGAGCCTTGATTGATTATAGATAACATCAAATGTAGTATACTTTGAGGGAGAAAAGATTGGACTATAAGAGGAAATTCTACTTGAAGCTTTGTACAATTGTAAGACATAAGGAGGACACAAATCACATTAAGAGCAGATTTGGGAGAGAAACAGAGACAAAGTTTAAACCATGACTTATTTGGGAAACATCAATGTAGTATGATAAGGCCAGCCATTTTAAATTACTCACGTGAGCCAGCTTTATGTCATTGGGTAAAAATTCACAGTAACCCTGGAGAAAATTAAGAATGTGTGAATCATTGAAAATTAAGAATGTATTGTGTGCAAATGGTGACATGAGGGTAGCCTGAGTCATATGAGCTCCTTGGGAACAAAGGCCAACTGTGTAGCAAGTGGACTTTGTACTCATATTACGTAAATAGAGCCTCTGCATGTACTTATTGACAAAAGTTGACATCCACTCTGGGTATGGAATAGCTGTCCCTGTCTCTCAGGCATTATAGTGTTAAGGCCAACAGATTGCCACTATTGACATTTTGCTGTCACCAAAACAGTTTCAGTGATAACCACATGACCTCCTTCATTCTGTTACAAGAAGTGCAAGAATCTTCAGTTCTTTGTCCTTACTTGAAGAAAGCATTCTACTTTCAAGTCTTTTCCAATGGAGAGCAGGCCTTTGTTATGGGGGATGCTCTGAACTATTTCAGAATGGTTCTTACACTCTCTCTCTCTCTCTGCCAGAAAACAAAGGATTTTTTTCTTTGCTTTCCACTGCGGGAACTCAATTTGGTTTTGGAGGTAAATTCCAAGAAAGTGGAGTGGGGTTGGGTTGCCCTAAGACTATGGTGCTAGGAGTTTCTCTCTCTCAAACTAGTCCATACTTAGCCTCTGGCAATTTGTCAGAACTACTATTTAAGTGTTCTTACTAGTATGTGTCTCATGCAATGACTTTTTGAAAACTTTTTTTACTTTTATTTTTTGAGACTGAGTCTGTCACTCTGTTGCCCAGGCTAGAGTGCAGGGGTGCGATCTCGGCTCACTACAGCCTCTGTCTCCTGGGTTCAAATAATCCTCCTATCTCAGCCTCCCAAGTAGCTGGGATTAAAGGCACCCACCACCATGACAGGCTAATTTTTGTATTTTTGTACAAAAATACAAAGACAGGGTTTCACCATGTTGGGCAGGCTGGTCTCGAACTCCTGACCTCAAGTGATCCACCTGCCTCGGCCTACCAAAGTGCTGGGATTACAGGGGTGAGCCACTGCACCAGCCTGATTCATGTAACTTCTACTTTAGGTAAGTAGATTTAGGCTGTTATTCTCTGTATTTACTTGTCTCTAGATTTCAGGGTGGCAATTTTTTCCCTGTGACTTTATCTGATGAGACTTAGGAACGTCATTGATTTTTAATGGGTTCAGGTGTTACTTTTTTCTTCTTTTTTTTTTTTTATTTTTTTTGAGATGGAATCTTGCTCTGTCACCCAGGCTGGAGTGCAGTGATGCGATCTCAGCTCACTGCAACCTTCACCTCCGAGGTTCATGTGATTCTCCTGTCTCAACCTCCGGAGTAGCTGGAACTACAGGCACGCAACACCGTGCCCAGCTAATTTTTTGTATTTTTAGTAGAGACGGGGTTTCATCATGTTGGCCAGGATGGTCTCGAACTTCTTGGCCAGACTGGTCTCGAACTCCTGACCTCATGATCTGCCCACCTTGGCCTCCCAAAGTGCTAAGATTACAGGCGTGAACCAACGCAACTGGCCAAGCTTTTTTTTTTTTTTTCTTGTGAGGATTGGAGTAATGACTCTCAAGCTCTTTACATATTGGAACTAAAACTGGAGGTTCCTGGTATTCTTTTCTACTTCTGTAGTAATTCTTTTTCTTTGGAAACCATTTTCTCTGTCTGCCCAGCTAGGTCTCTATTATTCAGATTGCTAGTGCACATTATGCCTTACAGTGGGAGGGTCAGAAGTACTGTCATAGGCTCCCTCTGCAATGGTGTTTGTCAGCGTTTTCTTCCTCCAGGATAGCCTCTTCCTTCCATTGAAGTGAAAGTCTCTGATAGTCCTCAGGAATGAAGTAAAGCCTGTTCTGCTCCTACAGTGAGATACCAGGGCAAAAGCTGCTGTGCAGTGTTCATGCGGCATGTGGTGGAGTCCCTGTGTCTCTTGGTGTTTTCGTTGCCAATTATCTTTTCTCTGCTTCTGAACTGGTAAAGCAGTTTCTGCTCTGCTCCCAGCTTTACTAGAATGTTTTTAGTCCCCATATCTTGGTGACCTTTGGCGGGGGAAGGGATTCCAAGTTAGATACAGGCAGTTTCCCTGTGTGTAGACACACACCCCTATCTCCAGCACTCATCCATGCCGACTGGAGGAAATCCATTTCTATCCGTTTTCCTTTGACCTCTGCATCCCAGTCACCCCTTTATTGCAATGCCCGAGGCTCTGAATCACTACAAGCAGCTGCACTCTCTTAAATTAAAGATGACTCTTTTGGGATATGTACGCCTCTCATTTACAGAATCCCCAGCCCCCAAGTTCAAGATAGGAATCTGGTTACAAAGAAACAAGGACTTGAAATAGCAAACACAAAATCTGCACGCTTAGGTCAGTTTAGGTCAATTATCTTTGTAGCCGAGCCTTCTGGCCTCAGAAATGGCGCTCCCTGCTGACAAAACTTTGAAGCCTTCAAGTTGCTTCCAAATTTTCTGTTTTCAGGAAAAGACTAGAGAAGGAAACGATATGGATTCAAAATTAAAAGTCCGGTTGAGGCTGGAGAATAGGACCTGGAGGCAGGAAATCTAAGGACTTTCTAGGACTAAATCAAATGAAACATTTCCGCAATGACAGGGAATATCCTTTACAAAAGCCACACACTGAGTAACATCCCCTCCATTTACACAGGGTGCATATTCATTACATAGTCATTACATAGTCATTTACGAGTAAATGACTTTGTAACTTTAGTTCATCCTCTTCATTTACATAGGGTATACACCAAGTAACCAATGAGAAGCCTCTAGAGGATATTGAAACCCCAGAGAATTCTGTAACGGAAGCTCTTAAGCCCTCCCACTGGGCCTGCTCACGCTGTAGTGTTCTTTCGTTTTGAATAAATCTCTGCTTTTGTTGCTTCTTTTCTTGTTTTTTTTTTTGTTTGTTTGTTTGTTTTGTTTGTTTGTTTGAGACCGAGTCTCACTCTGTCCCCCAGGCTGGTTGGAGTACAATGGCATGATCTTGCCTTATTGCAACATCCGCCTCCCAGGTTCAAGCAATTCTCCTGCCTTAGCTTCCTGAATAGCTAAGATTACAGGAAGATGCCACCACACCTGGCTAATTTTTGTATTTTTAGTACAGATGGGGTTTCTCAATGTTGGGCGGCTGGTCTCGAACTCCTGACCTCAGGTGATCCACCTGTCTTGGCCTCTCAAAGTGCTGGGATTACAGGTACTGTGAGCCACTGCTCCCGGCCTTTTTGTGCATTTTGTTCAGTTCATGATCAAGATACCAAGAAAATGGCCACCCTCCACCGGTAACACAGTTAAGTACTATGTGTGGGTTCTCACCACCCAGGAATCAGTTTTAGGGCTTTCCCCTTCCCATCATCTCTGAAGGCATTTGTGGCAGTCATTCCATCTTGTGTTTCTGGGACATTAGGACTGCTGAGTCATAATTAGGAGTGGGGCATCCACAGTGGAAATTTTGGGTGGGCTCTGGAGAATCAGGGCACGAGGAGCTCTCAACCTGCAGGATGCTCCGTGGACAACGTGCAGGAAGCTGTATCTGGAGACATCACCAGAGGGTGACCAGAACTTTCACAACTCTGGAAATCTGAAATTCCTATTGGAATAGACACAGAGCCTGTTCTCTGTTGTGTGCGATGCCTGGGATCTTCCACTTGCCTGAAGACAGTGCTAGATAATCTCTTGATCCTGTCTCCAACCCTAGGTCTGTTTTTACTGCTATTTTGTTTTTAATCTCAGCACTCTCAGCCTTCCCCACTCCACAGTGCCTCTCCTGAGCTAGGCACCCTTCCAATTCAAGCAGCTCTCATCTGCTCTCCCTGAGATGAAGAGAACTGTTTTTCTCCTCAGGGCTGTTTGGCCACTGAGACTGTACTCATATATCTTTAAACCTAAATGTTTTCAGTTATTCTTAAACCCTAAATGTGTTTTAAGTTATTTTTGAGAATATTGGAGACTTAGTGACAATGCTTCTACTGTCTTCAAGTTATGAAAAGGAAAACACCTTAGAGCAGAGAGATAAATTGGATGTTTCTGCTAAAGGGCCATTATTTCAAGTGGTCATCTTTAACAAACTCATGCAGTTTTAGAATTTCAATATTTAATATGGGATATGAGTACATTTTTATTGTTTATAATGGATTGTAGGAAGGCTAAAGTTAACAGATGACACTTCACAGTTGGCATCTGTAGCCCTCAGGTGTTCTCAGAGGCTTCAGATTTTTTTTTTTTCCTCATTCAGTAAATGTGCTGCTCTGCACTGCTGAGTATAAAAGGTTCAAAAGATCTTCTTCACTGGTTGATGGGCTGGAGCTACATCTGTAGGGCTGAGGTCTGAAAGTCCAAGCTCTGTTGCACTATTAGCCCTATCAGCAGTTCCTCTGTCCTGAGCCTGCCCTTCTCCTCTGAGCCATTCATTCTCAGACTACCACCAGCTAGTTTCACAGGTGGAGGCAACTGCAGGATTTCAGATTGGGGAAGTTATCCTAGGCTTTTCTGTCTCCAAGTTGTTCTGTCTTCTCATACAGGAGAGACTTGCTCTTTGAGAGACTATAATAATGAATAGAACACATTAAATAAATTTTAGTAGACAAAGTAAGTGAACATTTTACACATATCCTTTTGCAAGGCAAAAGGTAGCATAACCAAAAATTTGCAAAATTGCAAATTAAAAGTGGTTCATTATTGGTAATTAAAATATTTTTTAAAAGTACACAGTTCTATGATAATAAGCTTTAGAATCTGTATAAAACAATAATTTGAAAAATAAAAGCATCTAACATTCACCAAAAGGCAGAAACATTTCACAAGAAAAACATTAGAAGATATGCAAAATTATTTTCCACATATTGATGCTTTCCATGTATTGATGCTTGTGGTGGCCCAATCGTCTGAATTAGTTCTGCAGATAGAGGTTGGCAGAGAAGACAGCCCTGCTGTGGCTTGCTCAGGGAGGGCTTGGGGACCTGGGAGGACTGTGTGAGTAAAGCCAAAGGGATCTGAGAAGACCGATACTTTACTCCTGCACTGGGGTCTGTAAATAATTTCCCAGCTGGCTCTCCCTGCCTGTGTAAACAAGCCTTGAGGATATGACCCTTCACCACCTTTGTTACCCCCTTCTCTGTTTACATAGAACTTTAAGTACACTCCCTTGGAAATATTTACATATTCTTGAATGCACTAAACTTGCTCATTTTTCTGTCAGGATCCTTTCTGCCACCCAGAGGCACAGCTCTGCTGAGAGTGAGGCACCAGAAGAATGCCTAGATTTTCCAAAAGTGGTGATTTTTCTACCATTAATATATTATATGTTGGTAGTGTGAAAGAAACATAAATCTTGGAGCTTGGAAATCACTAGGCTAAAGAGAAAAGTCAAGATGGAAACTGCTTAGGACAAACCTGCCTTCCATTGTATTCAAAGTCATCCCTCTGCTCACTGACATAAATGCATATCTGACTAACTCTTTTGGAAAGGCTAATCAGAAACTCAAAATAATGCAACAGATTGTCTCTCACCAACCTATGACGTGAAAGCCCCCTTCCTGGTTGAGCTGTCCCGCCATTTCAGACAGAACTGATATACAGCTCACATATATTGATTGATGTCTCATGTCTCTCTAAAATGTGTAAAACCAAGCAGTCCTCTGACCATCTCGGGCCCATGTCATCAGGACCTCTGATGGGGACATGTGTCTTCAACCTTGGCAAAGTAAACTTTCTAAATTATCTGAGCTTTGTCTCAGATTCTTGGGGATCACACTAGACAGTTGTTAAGAAAATAACAAAAAGAGATTAAAGACATGACATAATTGCATTTCCATTGAACTCAGAGAAATGGGTTTTTAAAAAAGGAAAAACACTCAAGTGAACAAAATAAATGATGAAAAATTGAATGTTATACACACAGAACTGATGGGCTAAGGTAATATACACATCTCAACTCATGCTTTAACAAATCTGTCTAATTCTTTACTATTGTAAATGAAAGAGTATCAGAGAAAACTCTCAATCAATTTAGGAAATTCATTTTGCTAAGGTTAAGGACATACCCATGACACAGCCTCAGGAGGTCCTGACAACATCTGCCCAAGATGGTGAGGGCACAGCTTGGTTTTATACATTTCAAGGAGACATGAGACATCAATCAATATTTGTAAATGTACATTTGTTCAGTCCACAAAGGTGGGACAACTGAAGCAGGGAGAGGACTTCCAGGTCATAGGTAGACAAAAGACAAACAGTTTGTATTAAATAACAGGGCAAAGGAAGTAACCAGATATTCATTTGTCTCACCTGAGCAGAGGGATGATTTTGAGTTCTGTCTGGAAGTGTGCAGCTTATCTTAGGAGCTGTCATTTTTTGGAATAGAATAGGAGGCAGGTTTGCCCTAAACAATTCCCAACCTGCCTTTTTGTTGTTGTTGTTTAGTAATTTTGGGGGCCCGAAATTTTTTTCCCTTTCACACTATCTAAATGTATTAGTTACCAATATTGAAATAAGGAAAAGAAATCTGAAAGTGTTAGATTGGACAAAAGTAATTGCGGTTCTCGCCATTATGAGACTTTTAATGGTAAAAGCCGTGGTTACTTTTGCACCAACCTAACAATAATTAACTCCCTTAAAAGTAGCCAAAGCATATTCCAAAGGTATTGGATATGAATACTTTCTATGGGAAAGCTGTTAAACTTCCAACAAGTTTATAATTGTCCTGCCTGGGAATTGTCCTTGATTGCCATGCATGAGTCAGACGGAGAGGGCAAAAGGGAAAATTGTACCTTGTCAGGCAGTTTCCAAAGGTGGCATCTTTTGATATGTAACGTGCTCTACAGGACGTAAAAGACTAGGATTGTTTTGATGCATACAGCACAGAAAATGAATCTATCAACTTATATTCCTCATGAAAACAGAGCATGCTGTTTGTGGAGGCACAAATGTGGGGTCATCCTGTGACCAAAAGAGTGGCAAGGTTTCTTGTTCAAGGTTCCTCCTCATTAGGTTTGCTTTCAAGGTTACCTGAATTTCAAAGCAGCCCTTTCTGTCCAGGGCCCAAAACTCCTGATTTAATACTTAAAACTAGTGGTTTTCAGCTTCAGATTCACATATAACTTACCTGGAAGACTTTTCATTTTTAAATGTTACTGATGCATGTGCCACGTGCAATAATATGCACCCATTTGCAGTACACAGTTTGATGAGTTTTGAAAATGTTTTACACCTGGGTAGCTACCACACAATGGAGATTTAGAACATTTCCAACACTCCCGCAAGTTCCCCAGGTCCTTTGTAGCCAACTTTTCTCACCACCCTCCACCTCTCCGCCACCCACCCTCCACCTCTCTGTCACCCAACCTCCATCTCCTAGGGGATGACA
The DNA here is from genome assembly GCA_963573385.1 of Cacajao melanocephalus. Taxonomy (NCBI): domain Eukaryota; kingdom Metazoa; phylum Chordata; class Mammalia; order Primates; family Pitheciidae; genus Cacajao; species Cacajao melanocephalus. Next base: position 16,869 of record CAUYLG010067307.1, read on the forward strand.
TGGTACTTTAGTAGGTAGCAGGCAAGTGGATCTTCGAAGGAGGAGTCAAGTTGGTAAACTGATTTGAGGAACCATATGCAACCATGAAAGTGGTAGGAGAAGAGGATTTGGGTGCTTTAGCTGACCTGGGAGGCAGAAAGGGTTAAAACAGGGCTTTTCAAACATAGCACTGTTGACGTTTTGGAATGGATAATTCTTCGTTGTGGGAGTTGTCCTGTACATTGTAGAATGCTTAGCAGCATCTGTGACTCATACCCATTAAGATGCCAGTAGCATCCCCCTAGTTATGAAGGAATAAAACCTTTTGGGTCAATGGGGAACTTTTTGGAAACCCTAGCATGGGAAAAGGTCAACACGGGTACTTCAACCATATCAGGAGGCTGTGTTCAAAATACCAGTTAGCTGTTCAACCACATTCCGATACTGCTTGCAAGTTCAACAGACACTAGGAAACAACCTCCAAAAGGAGAAAATTAGGTGACTCATGGTCACAAGCCCTCTCCCCACTCAGGACTAGGAGGCAATCACTCAGCAACTCGGAATTACTTGGGGATACAAACCCAGGCAGCCCTTTCCAACCACGGCAACCCTCTCGGGTCCCCTTCCACCCTTCCATGCTGTGGAAACTTTTACTTTTGCTTGCTCAATGAACTGCAATGCTGCCCACTCTCTCTGTCCGCGAACGCTTGTCTGGAGCTGGAACACTCACTGTGGGGGGTAAGGCTCTCTGCTCGATTCTTCGAGCAAGGGAAGCCAAGAACTAGAGCCCGGAGTCCAAGCTGGGCACGGAAAAGGCCCTCCTCAGGGCCATCTGTGAACCCTGCAACAGCAGATCCGGTTACAGTTGTAATAACCAAATATTTCTTCAGACATTGCCAAATGTGCCCTCTAGTGCAGAGCCTCCATTCTGCCCTTGAGAATCACTGGATTAAGAGAGCATGACCTTCTGTCCAGAGGTTCTACAGGACTACACAGCCCATTCACCTGGACGCTCCTTGCCCTTCCCTCTTCCTGACAGCCCTAAAAATTTCACTTTCATTTTTCAGCCAGTTCCTGCTCAGGAGGGAGGGACTTCTCACTGAGGAGGGAACCTCATTTGTTGAGTGAATCCCGACCACACCCACCCTGGCTTTTCTTCACCTCTTCAACCAGGACCCGAGATTTCTGTTGGCCTGAAGGTGTGTGGGGAGGTTTGTGGGGGGTAGAGGGTATGAGACTCCAGGAGAAAAGTTCTGAATGAAGTTAGGGGAATTTGATTTATGGCCCCGAGGCTACCCTGCGGTGTTGGGAGCAAAGGCTAGCTTGCAAGCTTCCTGCTTTGAGTGCACACGGATCTGATCTCTGATCGCAGCCTAGAGTCTGGGGCTGTAAGTGTTAAAGAGGCAGAAGGCCTCCTTTGTTTTCTGGAGTGACTTTTTCTCCAGGCTGAATCTGTTTCCATTCCCTTCCTATTCTATAGTCTTGATTTTCTACCTTGCAAAGGAAAGTGAATTCTCTCTCTCTTTCAGTCTCTTAAAGAGATGAACAACAACAAAAAAAACAAAAACAAAAACAAAAAGATGAACAGAAGATCTCTTCTTTTCCACCCCCTTCTCTCTTCTCAAAAGAGAAGGTGGTGAGAGGAGGTCTCTTTTCCAAGCGTGTTCGGGCCTGAGCTCCTAGTATGCGGCTTTACGTAGAGTGGAGCCAGTGGGGCATGACCAGGGGGAATATTGAAGCGAGTTCTTTCACTGCTCTCCTGTCAACCACTAAGGCGCTTTCTGTAGCCATCCTCACGTGTCCTTAGTCCGTGGCCTGCCAGGCAACAGAAGCTTGAGTGATCTGACTGCTGCACACCACTCTGTTCCCTCTTACCCTGTGTCATTCTGCAGCCCGTCTCAGGGCTCTCCTTGCACTTCCCTGAACATACCTGTTTACTTTTACTTCAGTAACCCACATGCCACCAGAGTCTTCACCTGTCTCAGAACTTGTTCCTCATCATTCTTCCTTTTAGAAACACCTTTGCATTGATTTGTAACCTCAATTTCTTATTGTTTTTCTTTGCTCAGAACTACTTAACAGAAGTTGTTTATTGTGGGCTCAGAAGGCACCCACAGATTTAATCTTGTTAAGAATTTGACATAGAGTATGTCCTATCTTAAGCTCACTTGTGAGCAATTTACACCTTGATTGATATGTTCCAGATATTCTAACACATGCTATTCTGGCCTCTGCTCTCACCCTTCAGAGTTCACTGTAACTGCCTTTCTGTGTCTCTGCCTTACTCCTGGGTAGAATCCATGTCTGCCTACATACTGACTGTGTCCCAGATGCATCTAGTCAGGCACAAGGCCCAACATATGGGATAAAATTGATTATAAAGCAGGCTGCTGGTGTGAAAATGTGCAATTAGCATCCACTCAACATTCAATAAATAAATATGAAATATACATGGAGCTCTATATTTTAATTAGAAAGCAATCATAGACCATATCAATAAATGATAGTGTACACAGGAAGATGACTAATACTATGGAGTAACATCTTTAAGAAGTTAAATTAGGGTAAGGACTCTGTAAAGACCTCATAAAGTCCTTGCAACTTCAAATAGTTTTTATGAAAGTTTTGAATAGATTTCATTGTAAGAAGAATACATTTGAATAGAATCTTAACAATGTGAGGAAATTAAAGGCTTTAGTGGCTTTTCCCTGGGCTTAAAAGGAGAACGGTGTGGATATGGAAGATTGGGATGGGAGTGTGCAGAGAGAGGAATAAAAGATGAGCTCTCAGGATTGAGGCAGTGGGAAGGGCTGTGTGATGTGGACCTAACTGGACCGTTATGAAGTCTGGCCTCACTCTGGATGGCATGGGTTTGAACAGAAGAGTGACATGATTGACATCTGCTTTAAGGTGATCACTCTGTATACTGATGTAAGAATGGAGATGAGAGCAGAGTGAAGAAGAGCAATGATGGCAAGGTGCAGTAGCTCACGCCTATAATCCCAGCACTTTGGGAGGCTGAAGCGGGTGGATCACCAGAAGTCAGGACTTTAAGACCAGTCTGGCCAACATGGTGAAACCCCATCTCTACTGAAAATACAAAACTTAGCTGGGCATGATGGCATGTACCTGTAATCCCAGCTACTTGGGAGGCTGAGGCAGAAAATCACTTGAATCCAGGAGGCCGAAGTTTCAGTGAGCCGAGATCATGCCACTACACCCCAACCTGGGTAACAAGAGTGAAACTCTGTCTCAAAAAAAAAAAAAAGAAGAAGGGCAATGATAGGATCAGCAAGACTAGTGGGAGAACAATTTCCTGAATTCAGGTGATTTCTATTGGAGTGGTGAGAGTTGAGGTGGTTGGAATTAATCTGAAAAAAACAGCATATTCTCATGAAGTAACAGACAGAAAAAGACAAGATTATGGGTTGATTAATGAAAATGAGTCTGCGTTAAAAAATAACTTTTTGGAAATCTATTGACCAGAACGTGTCAGCTCTTGGGGAGAGAGTCATTATTGTGGTATAGGTTGAGCCCTGGACTCTAAGGAATAGCTGAAGCAAGAACTCTGTGCATAGAGGAATGGGGAGGAGATGTTGTGTTACTTCTGAGATCTCCTGGCCTCTGAATGTCAAAACAGGCTCTACTTTCCTTATTGGCAGTTTCTGACTAAGGAATCAGAAGAATTGTCTAGGATATTGTCTAGAAACTTGAAAAGACATCCTCTCCTAAAAGTCACTCTTAGAGACACTCTAATTTTACTATCTAATCTGCAGAGAGACTTGAGAGTTTGCGTTATCATATCCAGGTGTTAGGGATCCAGATTTTAGGGGAAGACTCAAATGAAGGGTGCAGTCATCTGACAGCTGTGGTAACCAGGCAACCTGGGAATTCTGTCAGGACAAGGGCACTCATGTTCCCTTCTCTACCTCCCTGACGGCTGCTGGGCTTGGGCCGCATTGAGAAGTGGTGGGGTCATTTCTCACACGTAGGACCCTGGCTGCTCTGTACTTTTCTCATTCTTTTGCCATTATGGTGGCAGCAGCTTTGGCATCAACATGCAGCCTCACTGTGAACATGAAGTCACAGCCATGGCAGAATGCATGTTCTAGTACTTCCTTTCCTGGAGCCCCCTGGTATTTCTCACTATTGGTTGGATACTGATTGGACTAAAAGACAACAAAGAATCCCATATCTGTGGTTGGCTCATAGTTTAAGCCATAAACGAGGGTGAATATTATCATATCCTGTAAACTCCTGGTCTTGCTTGTCATCAGAGCCTGGTCTGATTCATGGTCATGGTAGCCAGGGGCTACGACCATATCGCTTTTGTGTGATTTTTAGTATCTATACTGTTGGCTGGATTACGCTCGCCAGCTAACTTTCAGCCTTTTTTTCCTCCTTAAGGTCTTTTGATGGATTGTTAGAGGAGTAGACAGGTCTTAAGGCCTGGATTTATCTCCATACAGCTTTCATTGTGCCCCATCCTTTTGCCAAGCGTGGGGAAGATTCCTAGGTTGTCACACTTCACAGATCTTTCTTTCACTATCAAACCTTTTCAGTTGTATTCGTTTCCTAGCACTGTTGTGACCAATTATCACCAACTAGATGACTTAAAACAATAGGGATTTTTATCACAGCTCAGGAGTCCAGAAGTCCAAAACCAAGATAGTGGCGAACTTGATTTTTTCAGAAGATTCTATGTGAGAATCGGTTCTATTCCTCGCTCCTAGCTTCTGGTGGTTTCTAGCCAACTCTGGCATTCTTTGGCTTATATCTGTGCTGCTCCCACCACTGTCTCTATTGTCACATGGCTTGCTTTCCTGTGTGTCTGTATGTCCTCTCCTCTTCTTATAAGAACATAGATCATTAAATTTAGGGCCTGTCTTTATCCAGTATGACCTCATCTTAACTTGATTACATCTGCAAGGATGCGATTTACAAATAAGGTCACACTCACATAAGTGAACGTATTTTTGTGGAGGGTATAATTCGGTCTACTAGAGCAAGTATCAGAATGTTACTATCTACTGAGATCTACCCTTTTTCCCTTTGCCTCACGGATTCTCGTCTAAACCAACTTCAGGTTCTGAGAATTGGCATTGTATCACCATGCCACCACTCTGTGGTATTACCCTCTGACTGACCACAAGCAATAATTGTAGGTTTGTTTTGCTATTTCGACTCATGCAATTTAACTCCGCAGGAGGAATACAGGACAGGAGACACAGCATGCAGGCAGGCAGGGCTGCTGCAGGTGAGCTCTCAGTGAGGATTCTTATGGTGGTACAAGACCAAGTGGATGTGTGTGAAACTAATATAACTTGGGTAAACCTTACGTCAACAGACTGATTCCCTTGTAAAGACCATGAGCATAGCTTCCAGGGCCCTACAGAGAATGTTTTGTTACAAGATTCTCAACCCTCTTGTGGAAGCTGGGGTCTATGCTTACCAAAACAAAACAAAACAAATAAAATAAAATAATAGAATAGAATATACCAGGGGAAGGTGATGGCTATGTCTTTTTCATAGAAAGAAAGGACTTAAGCCTAATGATAACCTTTTTTTCCCCACATGTCTAACCTGGCTTCCAGTCTTATTTCCTCTACCTCACTCTATTTCTCACCCTCATCTGCTTTTCTCTATTTCCTCTGTTAACTCGTCCTGCATCCTCCCATCCCTGCCCTCACCTCTTATTCATTGGAAAGAGACTGGCGCTTTTACTTCATTTAGGAAGTGTGGCATATCCAGGTTTCTCCAGGCTCATGTGATGCCAAGAGTTTAGGGCTTTTTGCATACCAGCCTCATATTCAAAAACTTTTGAAGATGGTATCATGGTTTGTCCTTCTTGAATGGGGCATTCACTTACATGATTCCTTCCACCTAAAATATTTTTTTCTTTCTCATTCTGTATTCCTTTCTCATAATTCAGCTTTCATTTAAACTCTTATTTATCCAAGCAAGATATCTTGGATAGTTCTCTATTTGGCAAATTATTTGATTTTCCAAAAACATATACCTCTATATGATGGTGTTTTTTACACCTACCATTTTACACTTTATGAATGATTATATAATTAGCTTCTGTCTTCTTTAGGTGATTATTTACTTTATTCTGGCTCATACCATCTGTTCATACTCAACTTTGGATTTTAATCCATTTCCTGGATTTTAATCACTGAAGATAATGGGTCTTCAGTGAGAATTTCCTAAATAAACAAATGAATAATTGGCGTTCAGTTAGTGGATGTGGATTTAACACAGACAAGAGAACTTCATTGCTCCAAAATGTGGTCTTCCCTTATATGTTGGGATATCTCTCCCATGACCAACAGCCATCTCATTTGTATTTCTATTCCTCAGTGATCTGATATTGGTATGAATCTGTGATCTATGTGTAACTCAGCTGGTAACACCCCTCCCCCAACAAATACACACGTTTGGATTCCTATTATAACATGCTTTCAGGCCAAGGTAAAATCAATCACACCATCTACAAACACAAGACCCTCCAGAAATTCCCAACTTACCTGGTTTCCTCTATTTCTACACTCTCATAAACTGGATCTCAATCTACTTCTTTCAGGCTTTACCTCTGATATTCTTTGTTTAAATAAGTGGAGTAGTATGGAGACCTCTGAAAGAGAACCCTGAGATTATTATGTTCAATTCAATTCTACCTATTACATTAAATGATCTTTGTAAGTCATTTAATTTTATTTATTCATCTGAAGAAAGGGAGTACTCTTACTTCTTTTTCTTTTTTGAGATGGAATCTTGCTCTGTCTCACCCAGGCTGGAGTGTAGTGGCATGATCTCAGCTCACTGAAGCCTCTGGCTCCTGGGTTCAAATGATTCTCCTGTCTCTGCCTCCAGAGTAGCTGGGATTACAGGCACGCACCACATCACCCGGCTAATGTTGTATTTTTAGTTTCACCATGTTGGCTAGGCCAGTCTCAAACTCCTGACCTCAGGTGATCCACCCACCTTGGCCTCCCAAAGTGCTGGGATTACAGATGTGAGCCAGAACACCCTGCCTCTAGAGTACTTTTATTTCTCAAGTATTTTTGGAAGAGGAACAAATAGGCCAAAGTCATTTCTAAATTGAACTGGTAATTAAATCTCCATATTGCAGTTATTGCTGTTTCTGTGGGTATCTCTGGGAAGTGTGTGAGCATATGGGAGGACTCTGTGTGGGTAGATGTGTTAGGAGGTGAGCACTTCATTGAAACCACATCTGGGATTCCACAGTTCAGCTATTGAGGAATTTTCAAATAATGAAATTAAAAAAAATGAAACACTGATAAGAAGGCTTTAGTCATCTATGGAGAGATGGGAAAGTTTTTAATATATTTATCAAACATTGTATTTCACTGTATTCTAAACACTGGAACTATAGTAGTAAAAAAAAGTGCCAAATTTATTTGTGGATTGTATTTTAGAAAGAAGAGGTAAATATTTAAAGATAGATGGTGATAATAAAAGATGCAAATGTACACTAAATGATGAGTCTGTGGTGGTGCTATAGTTGTTTGTCTTAGCAGACCCTTCTGATAAAGGGACATGTCAGGAAAAGTTGAAAAACAAGTGTAAACGGAAGTCATGCAAATAGCAACAGGAGGATAATTCTAGCAATGAACACGTGCAAAAGCCTTGAGGCGTTAACGGCTTGCCCAGACCACTTTCAGACATTTTTGGTTTCTCTTCCTCATCTTTTTTGTTTTTCGGTATTGCAATCTTGGCCAGTCTTTGATGTGTGTGCACTTAGATTGCTTTTTATTTGTACCATTCTTATACCATCCCCTTTCAATCTTCTCAGCCATCCAGGGGTCTTCAAGCAAGAAGAGAGAACCTCAGGAGTTAGAACCAGAAGAAGCCAGGGAAGCAGTGCAATGGCTTCAAAAATCTTGCTTAACCTACAAGAGGAGGTGACCTGTCCCATCTGCCTGAAACTTTTGACAGAACCCTTGAGTCTAGGCTGTGGCCACAGCCTCTGCCAAGCTTGCATCACTGTGAGCAACAAGGAGGCAGTGACCAGCCCGGGAGGAAAAAGCAGCTGTCCTGTGTGTGGTATCAGCTCCTTATTTGAAAATCTACAGGCTAATCAGCATCTGGTCAGCATAGTGGAGAGACTCGGGGAGGTCAAGTTGAGTCAAGACAATGGGAAGAAGAGAGATCTCTGTGATCGTCATGGAGAGAAACTTCTACTCTTCTGTAAGGAGGACAGGAAGGTCATTTGCTGGCTTTGTGAACGGTCTCAGGAACACCGTGGTCACCACACATTCCTCATGGAGGAAGTAGTCAAGGAATGTCAGGTAGGGCCCTAGATGGAGGGACACAGGCAGAAGATGGTAGCTGGTGGAAGTCTCACCTTTCCATCCTTCTTTACCCCTTGTGGCACCATAGTCCTGAGTCCTGTGATCTTCTCCATGCATATCTTTCACCCTGTGCTCAGCTTCCAATGCCTGGGATACATTTCTGGTATTCCTTTCATGTACATACCAGATGATCCTAGAGTACAGTCTCTTAGCCAAGAGTGAGAGATTTTTGTTTTTCCCTTTTTCATTTTATGAGTGATAAATTCCTTCCCAACGTTAGCTTTCTTGCTTCTCTAAGCAGGGTAATTTCTGAGGAATATTGTGGATTGAATGAGGAAAGAACACCGATAAGAGGAAAGGACTTTCCTTTTGTCAGGATAAATACTCACTCTCAGGAAAGAGAGAATCAGGCTACTCCTCTTGAAGGGGTAATGACTTTCATCACCAATGAATAAACAATACATTCATCTCTTCAAATTTTTCCCCGTGTCATAGATTCTAAGCACCAGCTTTACAGTTACAGTAAATTGCTCTTTTCTCGCATCAACTTGATTTCTTTCCTCTTTGTTCTCTATCCAGATACTGAGAAAGCTTATAGCTTGACTCTGGTGTGATTCCTTTCTCATAGGAGAAACTCCATGCAATCCTCAAGAGGCTGAGGAAGGAGGAGGAGGAAGCTGAGAAGCTGGAAGCTGACATAAGAGAAAAGAAAACTTCCTGGAAGGCAAGAGGAGATTCTGAAGGATTTCTGAGACAGGAATCTTGACAAGACCTTAATCCAAGGAGGCCTCATTCTTTTTGTTCCTTGACATTGCATGAGTCCTGCAGCCATTTCATTAGTTCTCTTCTCTGTCCTGTCCCTGCTGGGGGTGGAGGCTGGACAGTGGACATGTTACAATTACACACACATACCTAGGACTGAGCACAAAGATAGACTCTATGATGAGGAAGGCTAGCAAATACTGTGTTCCAATGCTCTTTTCCAATGAGGCTTTGCTACTTCTGGTGGAAAACACTAGATTAAGGACTAAGACTAGGGTTTTCCTCAAGATTCAAATTAGGAGTATGGTAAGGCAGGTAGTCATGAATATCCAGGAAAGCTGTCTAGAAGCTAAGATTTATTATGTTTTACATTTTGTCTCAGGGTTGGCCTAGATAAGACAGTTTGAGGTCATTGCTTTGATAGGTACTGAAAAAAATAGTAGGAAAAAATAGCTTCCCCCAAATACTGCTATTGCTTCCTTTCATTACCTTGCTGGTTTGAACTCCCTACTGGCTCCTAATCCCTTACACAGTAGGCCCTCAGCCTGACGAACTTATTACATCTCTCTCTTGTCCATCCTTGCAGTATCAGGTACAAACTGAGAGACAAAGGATACAAACAGAATTTGATCAGCTTAGAAGAATCCTAAATAGTGAGGAGCAGAGAGAGCTGCAAAGATTGGAAGAAGAGGAAAAGAAGACGCTGGATAACTTGGCAGAGGCTGAAGACGATCTAGTTCAGCAGAAGCAGTTGGTGAGAGAGCTCATCTCAGACGTGGAGTGTCGGAGTCAGTGGTCAACAGTGGAGCTGCTTCAGGTAAGAAGGATCGCTCAATCTGAGATTCTGGAAACACAATTTGTTACCTTTCTTTCTGTGTCCTGGGGTTCTCATTCTGGTGGTGACACTAAGGGGTTTCTTTGGCCTTGCAGTGCCTGTTTATCATCCATTCTAGATGTCATGGATGTGAATGAATATAGGCATTCTAGGGCAATGTCTCATTGTTATTAATTTATGAAGTAAAGGAATACACTTAACCTTGCAGAGAAGATCCATAATATCTAGTTATAGTCACTAGGCCCCTGTTATATGTGATCCAGTGTCAGGCTTTTGTCAGACTTCTCTTTACTCAGATTAGTCACAGGTAAACACATAATGCATTTTCAGGTTTAAGAGCAAACACATTTAAGAAATGTGTTCTATTTAAGTTTAAAATATACTTATTTGTTATTGCAGATGTTCCCTGTTAATTCTTTTTAAACACGAAGTGATGGGATATTGAGCCTTTTGGCGAGAGAGATGGACAAATATCTGGACAGACAGTTGCTTCTCTTTCTTTGATTAATTTCTAAATATTTCCTTTTTAAGTTTTGGAATGAAGCAGGAGAGTAACTGATTTTAATTTGTTGAATTGTTTCCTTTGTCTCTGGTGCTTATATCCCAGATTTCTTTTCTTCCTTTTTCCTTTTGTCTTCTTCTTATTGTTTAAATTTAAGATTACTCTGGAACAGAGGTTCCTAAATATTAGGATGGCTATAGTCAAAAAAAGATGGACAATACCAAGTATTGGGGAAGATGTGAAGAAATTGAAACCTTCTTGAATTGCTAGTAGAGATGTAAAATAGTAAAGCTACTTAGAAAAACTGCTTGGCAGTTGCTCAGAAACCTAAAGGGAGTTCTCATGTGGCCTAGCCATCCATTCCTACATATATACCTAGAAGAACTGAATACATATATCTGTACATAAACATATAGGAAAGTTCACAGCAGTATTGCTCAAAAATAAAAACAACTCAAATCTCCTTAACTAAGGAATGGATAAGGAAAATGTGTTATATTCAAACAATGTAATATTGTTTAGCTATGAAAAATAATGAAGTAATAATACATGCTGACATGGATGCACCTTGAAAACGTTATGATAATTGAAAGAAGGCAGACACAAAGTTCTTTTTGTATGATTCTATTTATATTAAAGTCTATATGTAGCAAATCCATAATACAGAAATTAGATTAGTAGTTGTCAGGGCTCTAGGGAAGAATAAATAGGAAGTAATTGCTAATTAGTGCACAATTTCTATTTATAGTGATGAAAATGATCTGGATTTTCTATGCAATGATGGTTGCACAATATTGTGACTATATTAAAACCTGTTAAATTATGCACTGTAAAATGCAAATTTTATGGTATTTGAAGCACATTTCAGTAAAAACAAAACCAGAAAGGTTCCGTAGGCCCTTGTTTATAGTTCTTCCGTAAGCGCTTCACAACCCTTTGAATCACCACTTTCACAGAAGAACACTGTGTTTATGGCATTTGTCCTATTTAAGTCAGTCTTAGTTGCTGTTTGGTCACTTGGAATTTAAACAAATATTGGAATATCAAAAATTATAAATGCTGTAGGATTAACATTTCACATCTGGATGTTGACTTCAAAGAATGGCAAATGGATTTTTTTTAATGTTGAACCAACCTTGCATTTCCAGGATATGTTCTACTTGGGCATTAGCTATAATCTTCTTGCTGGATTGCTGGATTTGATTTTCTTGTATTTTTGTTGGAGAATTTTGTATTTATATTCCTAAGAGATAGTGGCCTATGTTTTTCTTTTCTTGTGATGTCTTCAGTTCTTTTATCAGGGTTATTTTATCAGGGTAGGATAAGTCTCATGTAATGAATTAGGAAGTGTTTCCTGCTCTTCTACATTTTTGAAATAGTTTATGAAGTTTTGATATTACTTCTTTCTAAACCTTTAGCAGAATTCACCAGTGAAGCCATCTGGGTAAAGTCTTTTCTCTGTAGGAAGTCTTTGGTTTCCAACTTAATCTCTTAACATATTTTAGGCCTATTCATATTTTCTATGTGTTCTTTAATCAGTATTGATAGTTTCTATATTTCTAGGAATTTGTTTATTTCATTTAGATTATCTAATTTGTTAGCATACAGTTGTTCATCATTTTTATAATCCTTTTAATTTCTGTGAGGTCAATGGTAATATCTCTTCTTTCATTCCTGATTTCTTTTTCTTGGTATGTCTAGCTAAATATTTGCCAATTTTTGTTGACATTTTCATATAACTCACTTCTGATTTTTCCATTTTTTTCTATTGTTCTTCTTTCTTTCATTAGTCTTACGCTAGTCTTTATACACTTTGACTCATGCTTTCTCTTTTCTTTCTAGGACATGAGTGGAATCATGAAATGGTGAGTATGGATGGTCAAGAGTGGTGCTTGTGAGTTATAAAGAAGTGTTTGTGACTATTAGATAGTCAATCAGAATAAAAAATGTTCCAGAGTAGTAAAATTTGGATGTAGTATTATCTTAAATCGCTGGTCTCAGATGAAGATTTGAGTTTTCCGTAACTATTAAGAATGGATTCAATCCTATAGTAGTAAATTCAGTGGTTGAAGTTCAGAGCTAGAGCCAGAAAGGATATTAAGGATGAGAGCTTTTACTATCAGACTCCTGTGACTTGACTTGTTTCATTCATCCTCTGTCCTGTATCCAGCCCTGGATTTTTTGTTTTATATGTTTGTCATATCACATGGAGCACCTTGTCAAATCCTAAAATAGGGCATGGAGATAGCTCCTTTATATTTACTTTGCTTACTCAGGAAAAGAAGGTACCAGATCATTATGCAAGGTTTTCTTTAGATTTCCAAAAGCAGACTCGAGCCTCAGATTGGTGACTTTGATTCTGGTGACAATAATTGATCTCCACCTGTTCACACACTTTAGAAGCTCCTACGGAAAAATGTAGTCCTTGTGTCTAAAGTTGCCAACCCACTTGGAAACATCAAGTTTCTTACAAATACGTAAAATTCTAAGCATCTTTAGTTAGGTAGTCATAACTTCTCCTTTGCCAAGTGTTTCCGTGTCCTAGAGAATCTGCAATCTCAAATGTGGCCATACCACTGGAGTTCAGGCTTTGAACTAGGGCACAGGCTCACAGCCTTTCCCTGCAGAACCCCATGTCACAGTCAGAATCTGCAGCGTCACTCTTGATTTGCCCAGAAACTCACATCTCCAGCCCCTCCTAGAAGATCCACTGAGATGCAGTGAGTTTTCCACATATCACATACCATTTCTAAAGAGAGCAAAGTCTTTTCCTATGCATTATTTTATCCAATTTTGTACTGTTTCCATTAGATATCAAAGGAGGGTTTAATTATTTCATTTTTAAGGAAGAAACTGCTTTCAAGAAATGAAGACCTTCTCAAGGTCACCCAGAGGATAAGAGAGAGTAGGCACAAACATGTTTCTTCTAGCTCCAGGGTCAGGCTCTTTCTTCTCTCCTCCTCAGACTCCGAAAGGAGGGTTCAAGTGCATCAGTGATGTGAAGGAAGTGAAACCAGTGGTGTGGGAATGATGGACACAGGATGAGAGATGTGGGGGTCAAAAATTTTTGTCATCCCTAGGAGTGAGATCTGGAGGCTGAGAAAGCCAAAAACACTTTCCCAGAAACTGAGGACTGCATTCCATGCTCCAGATCTGAGTAGGATGCTGCAAATGTTTAGAGGTGAGGAGAAGCAGATAAAGACTTTGGATGTGGGATTGTTGTGGTGTCAGGTAATAAACTGTCTAGGTGGAATGACTTAAAATTGAGGACAGAAGAGAGGAGGGAGGTCAGAGAATAAGGAATATTCTGTGATAAAGAGGATGTGTTTATATGTAAAAGAAAATGGCTAGGTCTCTGGTTTATCTTTTAATTCACTAGCTCAGAGCTTCACGGTATTCCCTTCCCCTGTCCCTGCTCTAAACAGTAGGTAGATATCAGTGCTTACTCCTTTGTTTCTAATCAGCATCACTGAATCTTTTATTATTTCAGATCTGACAGCTGTCCGATGCTACTGGGGTAAGAAAAAGTTTCAGTGTTTAAATAACTGTGTTCCAGTTACCTTTCAGAAGTTTGTGGTTTGTGGTTTCAATGATATCCTCTAATCTTAGCCTCATTCATTCTCAGCACCTCCCAAAACATTTGCATAATACATTTCTCCAGTGTTTTACTCCTCCCATAATTCATTAATGCGCTTTTTTCAGTCACTTCCCGAGTTCCTTCATAAGATAAACTTACTCCATATCTGTCACCTAATCATATATATCACATAGATGATTATATTCATATACATATATCATATATATATTTTTTTTCTTGCAGTGGATGTCACAATGAATCCAGTCAACCTCAATTTGAATCTTGTCCTTTCAGAAGATCAGAGACAAGTGATATCTGTGCCAATTTGGCCTTTTCAGTGTTATAATTTTGGTATCTTGGGATCCCAATATTTCTCCTCAGGGAAACATTACTGGGAAGTGGACGTGTCCAAGAAAACTGCCTGGATCCTGGGGGTATATTGTAGAACACATTCTCGCGATACAAAGTGTGTCATTAGAACACGTGCAAATCGTCGAAATGTTTACTCCAAATATAGACCTCTATTTGGCTACTGGGTTATAGGGTTACAGAATAAATGTAAGTATAGGGCCTTTGAGCAGTCTTTGTCCTCTGATTCTGAGGTTTTGACTCTCTCCATGGCTGTGCCTCCCTGCCGTGTTGGGGTTTTCCTAGACTATGAAGCAGGCATTGTCTCATTTTTCAATGTCACAAGCCATGGCTCCCTCATTTACAAGTTCTCTAAATGTTGCTTTTCTCAGCCTGTTTATCCATATTTCAATCCTTGGAACTGTCCAGCTCCCATGACTCTGTGCCCACCAAGCTCTTGAATTTTCTCATTTCTTCACATACAACCCTTTGTCTTGGCTCATCTCCTGCATCTGACTCATCTGCAACGTTCAGACGATTGCTTCCTTGTGGTCTCCCTTCCTTACTTTAGAACTTTCACTCATCCTTGAGATGTACAGTATATTTGGCTTGAGTTATGAGAGATGCTTATTCATTGACTCTTTCATATTTTCAGAGAAAGTTACCTAATCCCTCTTAAAGGCACAGCAATATTCATATAACATCCTTGCCTTCTCATTTCTCTGTGTTTTGCTTTATCACTGATGTGAAGAGGCCCAGAGCCTGTTAGCCACCAACCATGCTACCTAGGTGGTCCATAGGAACCACCCCCATGACCACCACCAACATCAACTAAAGGTTCTTGCAGAGTATGACAGTGTGTTGCTCAGGATACCCCAGGTACATCAAGGAATCAAGGAGAGAAAAATCTAATCAATATGTGTATTCAGAGAGAAGATTTTATGTCCAGAGTATTTGAGCTCAAACCCCGTCTCTTGTTTTCTAATCATGTTGAATACTTTCTCAGTTTTTTTTTTTTTTACCTGAAATACAAATTGTAACTTAAGCCTGCACCTGACATTTTAGGCTGGATAAAAAAAGAAAAAACAAAGACCGAACCTAACTATTAAGATCATTGTGTAAAACTAAATGTCTCTAAATGTAATGCACCAATTTAGTGTCTGGAACGTAATAAATATTTGCTCTCATGATTACTAAAAAGTGTAAGCTGTGGTAATGTCCTGTGCAATAGTTTTGTGCCCTACAGAGGAATAGTAGTTGATTTTATTGAAGTCTCATTTATCAGGTTCCCAGACTCCACTGTCAAGACCGCTCCAATTCTAGTTTTGTTTTGTAGAACTTTTTATACTGAGGATAGGGCTTTTTTTTCTTATTTTTATTGTACATATTTAAGATATATGTTACGATGTTTTGATATATATTTACAGGGTAAAGTGATTACTATAGCCAAGTAAATTAATACATCTATTATATCATATAGTTACCATGCATTGGGGGGAGCAGGTGATAAGTTCATATAAAATCTACTTTCTTAGCAAATTCCCAATATACAATACAATATTAACTTTAATCCTTGATATGGTTGGGATTTTTGTTCTGCTCAAATCTCATATTGAAATGTAATCCCCAGTGTTGGAGGTGGGGCCTGGTGGGGGAGGTGGTTGGATCATGGGGGCCTCATGGATGGCCTAGTACCATCCCCATGGTAATGAGTACATTCTTGCTGTGAGTTCATGGGAGATCTGGTTATTTAAGAGTGTGGCACTTTCTCCCCTCTCTCTGTTGTTCCCACTCTTGCCAGTGATGTTCCTGCTTCTGCTCATGTTGGAATAAAAATTTTGTCAAAAAAATTTTAACTTAGTACAACAATAAAAAAGTGTGATAGGCAGGGTGCCATGGCTCACGGAGGTAATCCCAGCACTTTGGGAGGCCAAGATGGCAGATTACCTGAGGTCAGAGGTTCAAGACCAGCCTGGCCAAAATGGCAAAACCGCATCTCTACTAAAAATACAAAATTAGCTGGACGTGGTGGCATGCCCCTGTAATCCCAGCTACTCGGGAGGCTGAGACATGAGAATCAGTTGAACCCAGGAGGTGGAAGCAGCAATGAGCCAAGATTGTGCTACTGCACTCGATTCTGGATGACAAGAGCGAGACTCACTTTCAAAAAAAAGGTGTGAAAAAAGTGGTTTGTTATAGATCACTAAAAAATTATGAAACATTGTTACACAATTCAATGCTAAGTTTTAAATCTCTGTAAAATGAATGAGTTAAAATTAACAACCTTACAATCAGGAAGAAGCAGAAAATTTCATAGAACCACAACAATGATGTAAAAATTATACAATTATATGTGTTCCATTGCATGGAATAAGAGTACTTTTGAAAGTCTAATGTTCTGGGTCAGTTCGGCAATCAGGGAGGTAAAAAGAGAGCCCTACCTTTCCTTCTTCAGAAGAGAGTGGGGACAGAGGAGACTCGATGAAGGTAAAGTCTGGGAAAAGCTTCACTTTTACTCATTGTATGTTGATTCTCTAGACACATTCCCATTGTTCTTTGCCTTGATGATAGGACTTTTACCCAGATCTGACAACTGCTCTCCATCAAATCTAGGCTTCTGGAAAAAAATAAATAAATATATGTATATATACACACTGCATATATATATTAATATGTGTGTATATTTATAATATATGTGTAATTTATAATTACATAAATATATAATACATACAAATTCATACATATGTGCAATACACGTAAAATATTAGATTATGTAGAATACATATAAATGTATACATATTAATATACATGCATATTATGCACATGTAAATATACATATATATACACAAACACATATATCCCCAAATACACCAACCACCTTCATGTTTCTTCCCAGAATTCCATCCAGAGGCACAGCTTATCTGGAAATGTCTTCTTACCACAGAAGCATTGGATGTCTGTCTGCTCTGAAATGATAAAAATTCATAATATTGACTACATGCAAAGGAGTCAGCACTGATGTGTATTTTTTCTCCAGAATAAAGGAAGGGGAGAGGACTATAGTAGGACAATGAATTTGTGAATAATAGCATGAAACAGTCTCTTGGCTATTCCCCATCAAATATGATCACATCATCAGCACACAGTGTCCATCCTCACCTCTACTGTCTACTCCTGGTAACTGCTCTCTTCCCTATTTAGCACCTGCCACCACTAGACTTCTGCAGATCTAGTCGTTCGAGCTCTTCTCACCTTTACACACTTGAAGCATTCCTCTTAGATGGGAAGCTCAACGCACTTCCCTTTATTCTTTGGGAAACATTTTTAGCTTCTTTAAGTCAAGTTCTCACTCCTAGGAATGAAAAAAATGGCTCCCAAACCTCTGACTTTGTAACCCTCAGACTCCACTGATTTCCCATCATTTCACCCCATTGATGCACTTGAACTCTCTTCCCTGAGATGGGAGACAGCAGACTCTTGACCCTAGAACCAGACAAAACATACTCATGTTCACTTTCCCCCTTACTCTCTGTGTGACCATGGGACCGGCTTAACCTCTCAGAAGCAGTTTCTTTCTTCCAAAATAAAATGATCTTTCCCTCTCTACCTTCTTAAACTCATAGGACATGAAGAAATAATGAATTTTAAAACAAAACAAAACAAAACTTTGGTGGCTTAAGAAGAGATTTAATGTGTGGAAACATTATTGCTATAGATGTGGGTTACCAGAAAGATGGTTAGAAATAAAAGATGGTTAGAAAGTGAGGTTGCAGGACCTGGCTCCTGGGTGTTTGACACATATCAGGAGAGGTAGCCACAAGGACCAGCAATTCAGGATGTCTGTTATGTAACACCAGCCACACTGTTTTCTTATACCACATTATCTATAAAATGTTACCAATATCTATTCATAGTATACCTTCTTCCACTGGCCATTTCGTATTCTTTTTGCTCTCAGCAAGGACCTCGAGTGACAGCTATTTTTACCTGATGGAGAGACCCAAACTTTCATTTCTGAAAGCCCTTGGCCATTTGTCACCTTGCCTGAGCTGAATCTTTAATCACAGGGCACAATAATACTAAGAAGTACCCTACAGGATCTCCTGTACTCCAGACATACTTTTTCTTAGCCTCCATTGTGGAGTAGTTTCTAAGTATCCTAGATAGCCAGGATTAATTATCCTAGTGAGCACAGTAACTCCTGGTTTTGGCTGTTCGTTGAGAGGCATGAACATCCAAAGTGGCTGGGTAGGCTGGGCACAGTGGCTCACGCCTGTAATCCCAGCAGTTTGGGAGGCCGAGGCAGGTGGATCACGAGATCAGGAGTTTGAGACCAGCCCAGCCAATATGGTGAAACCCCGTCTCTACTAAAAATACAAAAATTAGCCAGGCATGGTGGCGTACACCTGTAATCCTAGTTACTCAGGAGGCTGAGGCAGGAGAATTGCTTGAACCTGGGAGGCGGAGGTTGCAGTGAGCTGAGATCGTGCCACCGCACTCCAGCCTGAAGACAGAGCGAGACTCCATCTCAGGAAAAAGAAAAAAAAAAGGAAGTATTTAACCCAAAGTGACTGGGTGGCTGTCTTAACTTATAGTTCAATGAAATCATTGTCATGTCTACTGGTGGAAGTATTCTTCTCCTTGGAACTAAGGTCGCTAAGCCAGCAGAGCATAATATTGCAGAAGTAGAAGGCGAAATTTTGCTAGCAAGGAACTAGGAATAGAAGTGAGTGGTATCTCACCCCTTTCCACTCCTTTCTTGATTTATAGACCCATGAATCCTAGTTATGGAAAAAATAGCACTATATATTGGTCACTGATTTCGAGGATATATGGCCTCCTAAAGAACTTTGCTTCAATCCTGGAAGATACTGCCACTTAACTGGTGCTTTTAGTTTGTCTTGGAAGGGCCACTTTTCTATCAGGCCAGCTGCTCAAGATGATGGGGAATATAGCAAGTTTAGCAAATTCCATAAACATGGGCCCTTTGCTACACCTTATTTCCTGTGAAGTGAGCTCTTTAATCGGAGTCAATGCTGTATGGAAAACCATGGTTGTAAGGAAGGCGTTCTGTAAGTCTGAGGATGGTAGTTCTTGGAGAAACGTCGTGTGTATGGAAGGGAAATCTCTACCAGAGTAAATGTCTATTCCAGTGAGGAGAAAATGCTGCCTCTTCAGTGATGGAAGCAGTATGTAGTCAATGTGCAACTAGGTAGCTTTCCAACTCCTTCACCATCTATTCAAACCATTGGCCATTGCCCATGATTCAGTATATAATCATACATTTGACTATTTCCCTTTATAAGCAATATGAACAATTGGTTGCACTACTTTTTAAAGTTCTGCCCAATGGGAGGGCTTTCCTTCACCATGGTACTTCAGGAATATCCCTGAAAAAATCTTCAGTGTTATAGCTGTCTACCTCCAGGTGATGCCTTTATATCGTAAAGAACCATCTGTAAACCGGATCTGAGTTTTTTCTTTCTTCATCAACTGATTGCAGATAACTTTACATAAGGCCATAGCTGAAGGCTGGGTGAGAGCTGATAGTGTAGCAGAATTGAAGACCATGGACATTTGAGCCACTTCTTTGTGTGACTTACATTTAGTTTTAGGGCCTGCTCATGGCTAATCACATAGATAACACTTCCATTTTTTGTTGGAGTGCTGCTGTGCACATCCAAATTTATTGTTTGATGGATCAGCTAATACCTAGTTCATGATGGCCAGGTAGGGTCACTTAGTAACTTGGTGGCCCATAGTTCAGTGTTCAATCTCCACCAAGGCCCAATAGAAAGCCGAAAGCTGTTTCTTAAATAAGAATAGTTACTCAGCAGAAGATAACACCTATAGGGTCCTGCCAAACACTTCAAAATCTTCCTTATCTGCCACTGGCATTTCAAGCACCATTGTATCTGCTTGATCATATGGTCCCAGTGGCAGAGCAGATTTGGCAACAGCCTGTACCAACTTCAGAGCATTATCTCATTCCAGCTTCCATTCAAATCTTACTGTTTTCAAGTAACTTAGTAAATGGGCAGGAGTGACACCTCAAAATGAGGAACATGTTGCCTCCATCATCCAAAGAGGCTCACTAGGTATTGTACCTCTCTTTTGGTTGTAGGCATGGCCAGATACAACAATTTCCTTTTCGCTTTAAAAGGGATATTTTCATACACCTCACACCACTGGATCCCTAGAAATTTCACTGAGAAGATCCCTGCAGTTTTTTCATAATTTAATTTTATGTTCAGGGGTATGTGTGTAGATTTGTTTTATAAGTAAATTGTGTGTTTTGCGGGTTTAGTGTACAGATTGCTTCATCACCTGGATAATAAGCATATTACCCAACAGGTAGTTTTTCAATACTCACCCTCCTCCAACCCTCCACCCTCAAGTAGGCCCCGATATCTATTGTTCCCTTCTTTGTATCCATATGTATTCAATGTTTTTCTTCCACGTATACGTGAGAACATCCAGCCTTCCATGGTATATATGTACCACAGCTCCTTCATCCAGTCTTTCATTGATGGGTATTTAGGTTGTTTCCAAGTTTTTGTTATTGTGAATACTGCTGTGACGAATGTACATGTGCACGCGTCTTTATGGTAGAAAGATTCATATTCCTTTTTGTGTATGCCCAATAATGGATTTGCTGGGTCTAATGGTAATTCTGCTTTGAGTACTTTGAGAAATTGCCAAACTGCTTTTAAGAGTGGCTGAACTAATTTACATGCCCACTAGTAGTGTGTAAGTATTATCTTTTCTCTGCACCTCACCAGCATCTATTATTTTTTGACATTTTAGTAAAAGCCATTTGGACTGGTGGGAGATGGTATCTCATTGTGATTTTGATTTTCATTTCTCTAAGTATTAGTGATACTGAAAATTTTTTTCACATGCTTGTTGTCCACGTGTATGTCTTCTTTTGAGAAGTGTCTGTTCATGTTCTGTCCCCACTTTTTAATGGGGTTGATTGTTTTTTGCTTGTAAATTTATTGAGGTTGCTTATAGAACCTATATATTAACCACATGTCAGGTGCATCATTTGCAAATATTTTCTCCCATTTTGTAGGTGGTCTGTTTTCTCTGTTGGTAATTTCTTTTGCTGTGCAGAGGCTCTTAAGTTTAATTAGATACATTTGTCAACATTTGTTTTTGTTGCAATTACTTTTGGAGTCTTTGTCATGAAATCTTTGCCAGGGCCTGTGTCCAGAATGGTATTACCAAGAATGGTATATGGTATAATCTTCCTGCGTTTTTGTAAGTTTTAGGTTTTATATTTAATTCTTTAATCCATCTTGAGTTGACTTTTGTATATGATATAAGGAAGGAGTCCAGTTTCAATCTTCTGCATATGGCAAGCTAGTTATCTCAGCCCCATTTATTGAATAGGCGGTCCTTTCTCCATTTCTTGCTTTTGTTGACTTAGTTGACGATCAGATGGTTGTAGGTTTGCAGCATTATTCTGGTCTCTGTATTCTGTTCTATTGGTCTATATGTCTGCTTTTAAACCAGTACCATTCTGCTTTGGTTACTACAGTCTTGTAGTATGGTTTGAAGTCAGGTAATGTGATGCCTCCAGCTTTGTTCTTTTTGCATCCAAATTCCTTGGCTATTTGGGTTCTGTTTTGATTTCATATGAATTTTAGAATAGGTTTTTCTAGTCTGTGAAGAATGTCCTTGATAGTTTGATAGGAATAGCACTGAAACTGTAAAGTGCTTTGGGTAGTATGGCCATTTTAACAATATTGATTCTTCCTATCTATGACCATGGAATGGTTTTCATTTGTTTGTGTTAATCTCTGATTTATTTGAACAGTGTTTTTAAATTCTTATTGTAGAGATCTTTCATCTCCCTGCATAAGTGTATTCCTAGGTATTTTCTTCTTTTTGTGGCTATTGTGAATGGGATTGCATTCCTGATTTGACTCTCAGCTTGGATGTTGTTGTATAGGAATTATTTTTGTACATTGATTTTGTATCCTGAGGCTCCCTTCGTTTTTGGTCAAATTAAAGAGCTTGGGACAGACTATGGGGTTTTCTAGGTAAGGAATCCTACCATCTGTGAAAAGGATTAGATTGACTTCCTCTCTTCCTATTTAGGTGCCCTTTATTTCTTTCTCTTACCTGATTTGTCTGGCTAAGACTTCCAGTACTATGTTGGACTTGAATAGGAATGGTGAGAGAGGGCATCCATGTCTCATACCCATTTTTAAAAGAAATGCTTCCACCTTTTGCCCATTCAGTATGATGTTGGCTGTGGGTTTGTCATAACTGGCTTTTATTATTTTAAAGTTTATTCCTTCAATGTCTACCTTTTTGAGGGCTTTTTAACATGAATGGATGTTGAATTTTATGGAAAGCATTTTCTGCATCTATTGGGATGATTATATTGACTTTGTCTTTGGTTTTGTGTGGTGAATCACGTTTATTGATTTGCATATATTGAATTAACCTTGCATTTGAGGGATAAAGCCTATTTGATCATGGTGGATTAGCTTTTGGATGTGCTGCTGGATTCATTTTGCAGTATTTTGTTGAGGACTTTTGCAGTTATGTTCTTCAAGGATATGGGCCTGAAGTTTTCTTGTGTGTGTGTGTGTGTGTGTGTGTGTGTGTCTGCCAGGTTCAAGTATCAGAATGATGTTGACGTCACAGAATGAGTTAGGGAGGAGTCCCTCCTCCTCAATTTTTCACAATATTTTCAGTAGGAATATTACCAGCTCTTCCTAATACATCTGGTAGAACTCAGCTGTGAATCCATCTTGTCCTGGGATTTTTCTGGTTTATAGGCTTTTTATTATTAATTCAATGTCAGAACTCATTGTTGGTCTGCTCAGGGATTCAATTTCACCCTGGTTCAATCTTGGGAGGTTGTATGTTTCAATGAATTTATCCATTTCTTCTGAGTTTTCTAGCTTATATGCATGTAAGTGTTCATAGCAGTCTCTGAGTGTTTTTAAATTTTTCTGTGATGGTCAGTGGTAGTATCCCCTTTGTCATTTTCGATTGTATTTATTCAGATCTTCTCTTTTTTTTCCCTTTATTATTCTGGCTAGCAGTCTCTCTATCTTGTTCTTTCAAAAACCCAACTGCTGGATTTGTTGATCTTTTGTACAGTTTTTCACATCTCGGTTTCCTTTAGTTCAGCTCTGATTTTGGTTATTTCTTGTCTTCTGCTACCTTTGGGGTAGGTTTGCTCTTGTTTCTCTAATTCCTCTAGTGAGATTAGGCTATTAATTTGAGATCTTACTAACTTTGATGTGGGCATTTAGTGATATAAACTTCTCTCTTAACAATGCCTTCATTTTCCCAGATATTCTAGTATGGTATATCATTGTTCTCATTAGTTTCAAAGAATTTCTTGATTTCTGCCTTAGTTTTATTATTTACCCAGAAGTTACTCAGGAGCCAGTTATTTAATTTTTATGTACTTATATAGTTTTGAGTAAGTTTCTTAGTGTTGGTTTCTATTTTTATTATGCTGTGGTCTTAGAGTATGGTTGGTATTATTTCATTTTTTAAAATTTGCTAAGGATTGTTTTATGTAGGATTGTATAGTCAATTTTAGAGTATATGCCATGTGCAGATAAAAATAATGTATTTTCTATTGTCTTTGAGCTGAGCATGCTGCAGATGTCTATTAGGTCCCTTTGGTCATGTGTTGAGCTCAGGTCCTGGATATCTTTGCTAGTTTTCTGTTTTGGTGATCTGCCTAATATGTCAGTGGGGTGTTGAAGTCTCCCACTATTATTGTGTGGTTATCTAAGTCTCTTTGTAGGTCTCTAAGAATTTTATTGATCTGAGTGCCCCTGTGTTGGGTGAGTATGCATTTAGGATAGTTAGGTCTTCTTGTTAAATTGAGCTTTTTGCTATTATGTAATGCTCTTCTTTGTCTTTTTGGGCATTTGTTGGTTTAAAGTCTGTTTTGTCTGAAATTAGAATAGCAAGCCCTGCTTTTTTCTGTTTTTTGGTTTGCTTGGTAGATTTTTCTCCATCCCTTTACTTTGAACCTATAGGGTTTTTTTTTTTGTGCATGATATGGTCTCTTGAAGACAACATACCCTTGGCTCTTGCTTCTTTATTCAACTTGTGACTTTGTGCCTTTTAGTTGGACATTTAGCCCATTTACATTCAAGGTATGTTTGGATTTGATCCTGTCATCATGTTGTTAGCTGCTTGTTATGCAGACTTTGTGTGGTTGCTTTATCGTGTCACTGTTCTGTGTACTTAAGGGTGTTTTTGTATTGGCTGGTAATAGCCTTTTTCTTCCATGTTTAGCACTCCCTTTCAGATCTCTTGTAAGATAGGTCTGGTGGTAATGAAATCACTTAGCATTTGCTTGTCTGAAAAAGATAATATTTCTGCTTCACTTATGAAACTTAGTTTGACTACAAAATTCTTAGTTGGAAATTCTTTTATTTATGAATGCTGAATATAGGCCGCTATTCTCTTCTGGCTTGTAGGATTTCTGCTGATGGGTTAACTGTTACCCTGATTGGATTCCCTTTGTAAGTGAACTTTCTTTCTAGCCGCCTTTAACATTTTTTCTTTCATCTCAACCTTTGAAAATATTATGACTATGTGTCTTGGAGATGGTCTTGTGTAGTATTCCATGGGAGTTCTCTGCACTTCCTTAATTTGAATGTTGGCCTGTCTAATGAGGTTGGGGAAATTTTCATGAACAGTAACTTGAAATATACTTTTTCACTTGCTTGCTTTTTCTCCTTGTCTTTTGGGGATGCCACTGAGTCAGATTTTGTCTCTTTACGTGATCCCATATCTTTCAGAGGTTTTTGTTCATTCTGTAATGTTTTTCTTTATTTTGTCCGACTGAGTTATTTCAGAGAGTAGGTCTTTGAACTCTGAGCTTCTTTTCTTAGTTTGGTTTACTCTGCTGTTAATACTTGCAATCATGGTCTGAACTTCTTGAAGTGAGTTTTTCACATTTATCTGCTCAGTTTGGTTCTTTCCTAAAAAGGCCATTTTATCTTTCATCTCCTGTATCACTTTATTGCATAGCTTAGAATCCTTGGATTAGGTTTCATCTAACTCCTTAATGTCAATGATCTTCATTTCTATCCACCTTCTGAGTTCTTGGGATGGTTCTTTCTCATCTTTGAGGGATAATGTTCCTTCAATCTTTGAAGTTGCTGTCCTATATTTGTTGTTGTTGTTTTGTTTTATTTTGTTTTGCTTTTATCTTCTTTGATGCCCTTGGGGATTTGGTAATGGTATAAGTTGGGTGTGTTTGACTGGCTTCAATTCTAGCCAACTCCTGTCTTCATCCCTGTGTTTCTTTTGTTGGAGGTTCTGGTCCATGTGGCTCCCTCACACAGGTCTTACAGTTGGCAGACAAGCTGCATCCTTGTTTTGTCAGTCCTAATCTGCTGTTCATGTGCTTCCTAGGGAATCATGGAAATGTGTCTGCCTGCAGAGTTCAGGCAGAAGTGGGACCACTGGGCTGTAGGTGATAGTGGATATGGCCCATTTGGCTATGTGAGGTGAGGGTGGGTGGAGTTGCCAACCCTTCCAGCTGGGTGTTTCAAGGGGAACAGGAGGCTGCACTCCTTAGCAAATTCAGGCAGAAGTAGGACCAGTGGGCTAGAGCTCTAGCAGGCATGTTTTGCCTGGCTACCAGTGATGAGGGTCAGTGGGGTCACCTGCACTGCCATCTGGGTGCTTCCTGCGACAGTAGGAGGCTGTGCTCACTAGCTGAGTTCCCACAGAAGCAAGACCACTAGGCTGGAAGCTCTATCAGTTGTTGCTTGCCTGGCTATTAGCAGCAGGCATGGATGGGGTTTCCCACCCTGTGGTCAGGTGCTTCCTGGGACAACAACCGCCAGC
The DNA here is from genome assembly GCA_963573385.1 of Cacajao melanocephalus. Lineage (NCBI taxonomy): Eukaryota > Metazoa > Chordata > Mammalia > Primates > Pitheciidae > Cacajao > Cacajao melanocephalus. The sequence continues at coordinate 43,040 of CAUYLG010067307.1, forward strand.
TGAGTTCACATGGATGCAGGACCCTGGGTTGCAAGGTCTAGCAAGCATTGCCCACCTGGCTACCAGTGGCATGGGGGTGGGGGGTCGAATGGGATCATATTTCCCAGGACAAGACAAAGCTGTGCCCTCCAGCTGAGTTTATGCAGAAGTGGGGCTGCTGGCCTATGCAGTTTTGCTTAACTTATTTTTCACCCTCTTAGACACAGGTGTCTTTTCAATAAGTTTAGAGTAGCTGCCACTTCTTGCTTACTAGATCCAATCAGCATAATGTCATTAATGTAACGGATCAGTGTGATATGTGATAGAAGGAAAAGATGATCAAGGGCCAGGCATGGTGGCTCATGCCTGTAATCCCAGCACTTTGGGAAGCCGAGGCAGGCGGATCACGAGGTCAGGAGTTCAAGACAAGCCTGGCCAACATAGTGAAACCCCGTCTCTACTAAAAATACAAAAAATTAGCAGGGTGTGGCAGCGGGTGCCTGTAATCTCAGCTACTTGGGAGATTAGTGCAGGAGAATCACTTGAACCTAGGAGGCAGAGGTTACCCTGAGCCAAGATGGTGCCATTGCACTCCAGCCTGGGCAAGAGAGCCAGACTCTGCCTCAAAAGAAAAAAAAAAAAAAAAAAGATCAAGATCCCTGTGAACTAAATTATGCCATAGTCCTGATGAATTAATATACCTCTTAGGTACATCCTGTATCTTGCTTTGCCATCTCAAAGAAAACTGCTTATGGTGATCATTACTATAAGATATGTATAAAATAAGTATCTGCTAGTTTAACAGTGCCTATCAAGTACCATGGGATGTGTTAATTTGTTCAAGCAATCATAGCACATCTGGTATAAAAGCTGCAATTAAATTCATCACCTGGCTAAGCTTACAATATTCCCATTATTATCCAATATGAACTGGTCTTTTGCAGAGGACAACAGGGCAAGTTAAATGGGGCTATGGTGGGAGTCACTACCTCTCGTTGCTCTAAGACCTTGATTGTGGCACTAATCTCTGCAATCTCTTCTGAAATATGCTATGCTTTTTGCTTACTATTTTTCTAGGTAGAGGCAGTTCTAGCGGCTTCCACTTGGCCTTTTCAACCACAATAGCTCTCACTCCACAGGTCAGAGAACTAATGTGAAAATTCTTCCATTTGCTGAATGTATTTATTCCAATTAGGCATTCTGGGGACTGGGGACATTATCATAGAATGGGTTTGGGACCCATTGGACCCCTGGTGAGGTGAAACTGTGCTAAACTTTGTTGTTTACTTGACCTCCATGAGTGCCTAGTCTGTTTGGCGAGCCACAGTGACATTTTGAGTTTCCTGGAATTAGTATCCATTCAGACCCAGGGCCTAATAAACCCCCAAAGGTTTATTTAATTTTTTTCCCAATGCACAACGACTCTAGTCATAGTTCCCTTTGAAGAAGGCTGAGAGAAAGATTACCAGTGTCAATTTTTGGCAATGTAGTGGGGTTCTTCCTCTGGAGGACTGAAGCTTTTCTTCACTGGTGAGGTTCTGAGTCCAGAAACTGGCTCAAATTTAGAAACTGATTGAGAGCCTATGGACCATGAGGTGCCCAGATAGTTGATCAAACCCTAGATTAAATATTACTGTGAGAATATATTTAGATGATATTTACATCTAAATCAGTAGACTATGAGTAAAGCTGATTATCCTTAAAATGGGTGGACCCTATTCAATCAGTTAAAAACCTTAAGAGCAAAAAATATAGAGGTGCTCCCGCAAAACAGGGAATTCTGCTTCCAGACTGCCATCAAACTGGACCTAAAATGATCAACTCTTCTGTGAGTCTATCCTGCAGTTTTGTTTTTTTACTCGATAACTTCCACATTTGCATGAGACAATTTTTAAAAATCTTTCAATCTCTTTTTCTCTCTTTCATTTTACATATAGATATATGGCGTCTTTGGAGATCCTTTGGCTAATACAGGGTCTAGGAATGTATCCTGTATTCAGTATTCAGTGGTTCTCAGTGGCAAAGTTACACTGATAAGAAAAGCAATGTCCTGCTTCCCACCTCAGAGAGACAAATGAGTCACTTGAGCTGGTGGGTACATAGCTTGGAAAGAGGGACAACAGAGGGTAGCAGCAACTGTGAGTCTGAGATTAGAAACAGACCTTACACTGGAGAACATGGATGAAGAGGTTGACAAGTGTCATCCTCAGCCAAAATGAAAGGTCCCTGGAGTACCATACCAAAGAGTATAGATCCTGTGTCTACTCCAGTGAGGATTTCTGGCTCTCATGTCTACAATTTCTGATCCTCATTTGGTGATGACTTTAGGTAGCTCTGTCTACACATTGTCTGGATAATCCTATAGGCTGAAAGCTCCTTGTGCCTTGAGATTCTCCTGAGAGAGAAATCACCTCACACTGAGAACATTAATATGCCTAATTAATAGCCCATCATAGACCTGAGGTCTCAGAATAGATGACATAATTGCTACTCAGAGGTTCAGAAGTAATGGGGAGGGGAACACCCTAGAACTGGTACACAGAGAGAAAATCCACAGTTGATGTCCATTAGCCTTTTTGAGCACTGTTTGCCTTCTCCAGCCCTTTACTGAGAAGAGGGAGTGCAACTCGGAGTAATTCATAAACCTCATATTATTTTCAGCTGAGAGATTCATTACTAGGGCCAGGAACATCTGTTTAAAAGAATCTTTCAGTGTGCAGATCTTTTCTGTTGAATATGCAAATTCAAGTCTTTATTGTTTTGTAACTGAGTACTTCATCCTGAACTGTGGGACTTGGTTTTCCAGGAAATAAAAAGGCATTAGTGTCCCGGGAGAATCACTTGTCAATAATTCAAGTTAGTCCAGACTGTTTCTAATGAGTGAAAGCCTCCATCTTCAGACCACTGGGTGACAGGAAGGCAGAGGTTAAAGGGAAAATTTATAGCTTCAATCTCCTCAGTTTCCCTGGATGGTGTTGAGGCAGGGGTATATGCATACACATACACAATTACTGAAAATATTCACCTTGGAATCCCTCCTCTGACTAAAGTTACCACAAAGATACAAAAATTTTTGTGAACAAGCAGGGTCAAGAGCAGAGACTATTTGATAAGACAGCCCATTAAAGAAAAAAAATTCATCTAAAAACTTGGGAAAGAGTTGGAAATAAAATAGGGATCCTACCGTGCCCTTCATAAACATCCACTGCAAAAATAATTCTCCCCACTGAACAAAGAGAGCAAGTGTTTTGTTCTTCATTTATGAAAATTACCATGCCCTTGTACCTTAATAAAAAGAGTGAGGCTGACCTGTGCTCACAATTCACTTATTGATACCATTGTTGAGAAATGTCACATGTACTTCTGACTTTATCTGCATCACCGTGCATAATACATTTTTAAAACTCAGCAAAAAGGAAAAATTTAAAATTAGAGCACTCAGAAATACAGAAAACAATTTAAGACTAGGCAGCTATGACGTTAAGAACAGATTTTTTCCCATTTATAGACACTTATTTTAAAATTTTCTATAAGTAAAATCTGTGATTCTTAATTTAGTTATTCTATTTCTTAAAACAAAGTGAGAATAAGAATTTTGAAAATAAACTATTACATATTCTTAAAAATCATTGATTTCAATCACGGTGAGAGGGAATCAAAAATTAATAGACACCATAATGAGGCCAGGAATGGCCTCTTCACACCTGTAATCCTAGCACTCTGGGAGGTAAAGTAGGCAGATCGCTTGAGCCCAGGGGTTCAAGACCAGACTGGGCAACATAATGAAACCCTGTCTCTACCAAAAATACAAAAAATTACCAGGGCGTGGTGGTCCCAGCTACTTGGGAGGCTGAGATGGGAGGATGAACCCTGGAGGTGGAGGTTGCAGTGAGCTGAGATTGTGCCATTACACTCAGCTTGGGTGACAGAGACAGACCCTGTCTCAAAAACAAAACAAGAAAAAGACACCATAATGGATTACCACTTATGTACTAGAAATAAGTGAAGTTATTAAAAGTACTCAGTTGTTTAATTTTTTGAAAACCACATCAGTTAATTTTCATTATTATAATTATTTTTTACAAATAATAAACTGAACCCCACATAATTCAGTTTGTTTGATAAAAACTAATATGTAGCAACACTAGAATTATAATAAAATCCTAAATATGTATGTGTATTATATCTCAAAGGCAGAATTGAAGCCATTTTGATGGGGTATATGAGATCTAAAAAATGAGATTCAGTAAATCCAATCCTACTTTCCTGGAAGGCACAACCTGTTCCATGTGACATTAACAGAGCTTATGTTTTTCAGTAATTTGTAGAACAAATATTTATTAGGTTGAAATACTTAGATAGATGCTTTATACTTCAGGAATTTATTTTTTCACAATGATCCAAAGTATTAGACGAAGTTTGTTTGTTTTATTTTGCTTTTAATTGACAAATAATAAATGTACATATTTATGTGGTACAGTGTGAAGTTTTGATACATGTATACATTCTATAATAATAAAACCAAAGTAATTAGCATTCCATCACCTCAAATATGTCATTTCTTTGTGATGAGAATTTTCAAAATTTTCTCTTCTAGCTACTTCAAAATTTTCTCTTCTAGTTTCTTGAAAGTATATGCAATATGTTCTTGTTAACTCTACTATGCAATAGAACATTAGAACTTATTTAAAGTGAAGTTTTTAATACAAAAATTATTTTAAGAAAATATGCACAGACTGGGCATGTTGGCTCATGCCTCTAATCCCGGAACTTTGGGAGGCTGAGGCGGGTGGATCACCTGAAGTCAGGAGTTTGAGACCACCTGACCAACAGGGTGAAACCCCGTCTCTACTAAAAATACAAAATTAGCCAGGTGTGGTGGCAGGTGCCTGTAATCCGAGCTACTTGGGAGGCTGAGGCAGGAGAACTGCTTGAGCCTGGGAGGCAGAAGTTGCAGTAAGTTGAGATTGCGCCTTTGCACTCTAGCCTGGGCAACAAGAGTGAAACTCCATCAAAAAAAAAAAAAGAAAGAAAGAAAAGAAAAGAAGCATAGCCATTTAAGTATGTTATTCACAGTTACACCGCTGATGGAGAGACAGGAGTCAAACTCAGATACTGTAGTTACAAAACCTCTACACTTAGAGTATACCTTTTATGATATTTTTTCTTAACTCTTTACAAATAAGAGTGTAAACTGACACAGGGCTAAGGACTCATTCTTTGGTGAGCAACTACTACAAGATGATATAGAAAGGCTGTTGAAAAGCTTTTCTTTGTCTTCTTAGCCAGTGTCAGAGGCAACTGGGTGGTAAATATTTGGCAGAAGTAATACCTAAATAGTGGTCTCATTTTATGAAGTATAGGTCAGTTTTCCTTGGGAGTATGGAAAATGATGAAAAAAATTGCTATCAAATGTCAATAAAATATTGGGGGGAATATGACACAAAGCAATTACTACATTTTACTGAATAAACTTTTTAAAAAGGGAGACGGGAGACAACAAGAAAAAGATGGTTCATATGGTGCAAATGAGTTCAGGTGTATGAGATGCACCTGGGTAAGAGTTGCTGTACAGAAGCGGCTGAGTGTGTAAGACGGTTCAAGACCTTGGTGAGCACAGAGTCATGGGTAATTTACATATCATAGGACTGAAATATGGAAATACAGGATAAGAAAAACGACACTTAGAAAACTTATAGATGAGAAATCCATTGCTTGTGACATTGAAGAATGAGACAGTGCAAGCCTCATAGTCTAGGAAAACTCCAACACGATTAGGACAAATAGTCATAAAGAGGGGCACCATCAAAGGAGCATAAGTAGTAGAGTGGGAACCATCCTGGAAATCACTATATTTAACTGAATCCTGGAAAGCACTATAGTTACCTGCATTCCATAACCCTATAACCCAGTAGCCATTTTTAGGTTGATAATTTTCAATTCTTGGACCATTCCAATTTGCAGTGCATTTCAAGCTAACACATACCCCCAGGATCCAAGCACTTTTATTGGACACGTCTACCTCCCAGTAATGTTTCCCTGATGTGATACTTGGGGAGCCTAGGACGCCATAAAAATACTTGACTTTCATAAATGATTGTTGTATCCGTTCCTGATATCTCACTTGTCTCTTATCTTCAGAAATGACAGCACATGAAGGGTGACTTGGAACCAGTGTCACATGAGCTGTAGAAAAATTAACAGGTCAGGTAAGGGCTATAATGTCACTTTGTTACATTAGATGGAGAAATCTTAATAAAGACTTGAAAGAAAACTGGAAGGAACCTTGTTCAAAAGTTATAAGGAGGGGTAGGTTATGTGTGTGTCGGAAGAAGAAATATAAATATTAAAACATGAGACCTAATAGAGAACATAAAATTCTTAAAAGATAAAGATAATAATAATGATTAGGCACTGGGTGGCTTATAATAATGTGATATCTCCTTACCCCAGTAGCGTTGGACTTCTGTCAGCTCTGAAATGATAAAAATGCACAATATTTAATACAAGTAAAAGGAGTCAGCACTGAAATTCATTTTCTCTCGAGATTAGAGAAAGAGTAGGCATGCCCTATGGTAGGGCAGTAAACTGGTGAATGACAGGGTGAAACAGCCACCTAGCCATTTCCCATTAAATATAATCCCATCAGCAGCAGATAATATCCATCTTCCCCTATCCCCTCTATCCATATTTGGAAACCACACCCTCTTCTCCATTTAGCACCCTGAAACGACTTGAATTCTACAGCCCCACAGTTGATCCGGCTCTCCTCACCTTTGAACACTTGTAGCATTCCTTTCAGATCAGGAGCTCGAAATACTCTCCTTTTTTCATTAAGAAAAGTTTTTGGCTTCTGCAAAGTCACGTTCTTAACCCTAAAAATTAAACAAAAAAAAATGCCTTCCCTTCCAAATCTCTGATCTTGTGTCCCTGGAACACCCCTGACTTCCTATCATTTCAGCCTATTGATGCACCTGAATTCTCTTCTTGGGGATCCTGAGAAGAGAGAGTGCAAACTCTTGACCCTGGAGCCAAACAAAATGATCTCATTTGCCTTCCCACTTACTTTCTGGGAGAACGTGGGAAGATCTTAACCTCTCAGAAGTACACTTTCTTTCTTCCAAAATGAAATAATTAACCTTTCCATGTCTACCTTCTTAAACTCATAGGACATTAAAAAAGCTGGGGGGTGGCGGGGATTTTAAAACAAAACAAAACTTTGGTGCCTTACAAAAGAAATCTTAACATTCAATGAGTGGAAACATCATCACTATGTATATGAGTTCCCAGGCAGATGGCTAGAAAGTGAGGTTGCAGAACCTGTATACTGGGGTTTGACACATATCAAGAGAGGAATCCTGTTTGGAGAGGCCTAAGACCTTCAAATCTATTTCCAGTAGGGAGGTACTCAGATAACATCTGAGGTTTCAGATTTCCGGGAAAAATCACAAACACTTGGCAAATGAGATATTATGTGTGAACCAAACTAATACTGGTCTGAATTTTATGTGGTTAGAAAGAACTTGATACCACCAGGTAGGTGTACAATTTTAGACAGAAAAATAACACCTTTTTATACTCTTCTAAATAATGCAACTGAGGTGGATCAATTCTTTGTACCGTGACCACATATTATCCAGAATGTTATTTTGAAATATTATTCCAGAAATTAACATCTTATTTTGGAAATCTAAATAGAAGTAAAGAAGGAACTGTTTTTTTTCCAGAAGGAAAATATAAATATGAGGGAATTGTTCCAATGGACAATTATGGGTATAAGGCAGAAAAAGAAGACATGGCTCTTTCAAAATAAATCAAGTATCTATTAAATACAGAAAAAGAGCTGGATGTAGGTAATAAAATGGTGATGATGCAGGGGTCTGATACTGCAACACTTTATCCGTAATACCACTGCTGAACCACATACTAAGTCTCCACCACCCAAATTTTCTACCACAGAATCTGGTCTATTTTTAAAATTTTTTAATTTAATTTTATTTGATTTTTCCAAGACAGAGTCTCACTTTGTTGCCCAGACTGGAATGCTGTGGTGCAGTCTTAGCTCACTGCAACCTCTGCCTCCTGGATTCAAGCAATTCTCATGACTCAGCCTCCCTAGTAGCTGGGATTACAGGCATGTGCCACCATGCCTCCCTAATTTTTGTATTTTTTTGTAGAGACGGGATTTTGCCAGGTTGGACAGGCTGGTCTTGAACTCCTGACTTCAGGTGATCTGCCTGCTTCGGCCTCTCAAAGTGCTGGGATTATAGGCTTCAGCCACCACGCCTGGCCAAATCTGGTCTATTCTTAATAGTTATAGAACATTTGGCTGGGCAAGGTGGCTCACACTTGTAATCCCAGAACTTTGGGAGGCTGAGGAGGGTGGATCACGAGGTCAAAAGATATCAGCCTGGCCAACAAAATACAAAAAATTAGCCAGGCGTGATGGCATACACCTGTAGTCCCAGCTACTCGGGAGGCTGAGGCAGGTGAATCGCTTGATTCCAGGAGGCGGAGGTTGCAGTGAGCTGAGATCACGCCACTGTGCTCCATCCTGGTGACAGAACAAGATTCCATCTCAAAAAAAAACCAAACCAAAACAAAAAAAAACTAACAACAACAACAAACAAACACTAGTTATCAAACATTCAAATACTGATTTATGACCAGAAATTTCAGAAATTTATGATTTAAAAAGAACTAAATTTTTCTGCCTTGGGAGACGTTTTATTCTAATTAAACCCATTTGAATGGCTATAAATCTCTCCTCACTTCAGAAAAAGACTATCTCTGTCCTCCCACACATACCTTTGTATGACTTCATCCACACCCTAGGAAAAAGAGAGAAAACATAAATTAAGAAAGAGTAGTCTCTCTTCACTTATAAAGCTTCATTACATTTCTCCCTAATGTACCGAGAATGGAGATGGTGCCAGTGTGAAAGACAAAAAAGCAAAGACTTAAGGCAATCATCCCAGAAGACTCCTGTGAGGTTTTCAAGTTTTCTTAAAGTAGAAACAGCTTTCATCCTTGTGGAAGAGGCTTCTGGTATCTGCAGATGGGATGGGACATGTTTAGAAGGAAAAGAAGAGACTGACAATTTGTTTGTCTCCAAACGTATATGGCTTGCCATGAAATGATTTAAATAATTAGTACTTCTTTGATTTATTAAACAGATATACAGCCTAGGCAACATAGCACGACCCCACCTCTACAAAAAGTAAAACAAATTAGCCAGGCATGGTGGCATGAACCTCTAGTCCCAGCTACTTGGGAAGCTGAGGTGGGAGAATTGCTTGAGCCCAGAAGTTTGATCAAAGCTGAACTGAGCTAGGATCATACTACTGCACATCGCCCTGGGTGACAGAGTAAGACCCCATCTCTAAAACAAAACAAAACAAAAACACATACAAAAATAAACTACAAAACATATAAATAAACTTGTTCTCCAGGCCACTTTTTGAAAAATCAAAGACGAATGAATAATAGTGCTCAAGAAGTTAATGTGGCTTTTGCTGAGGGTATAAGCAAACAAGTGTATGAAACAAGTATAGGTATTTCTTTTCTTTTCCTTCTTTTTTTTTTTTTTTTTTTTTTGATGGAGTCTCACTTAGTTGCCCAGGCTGAAGTGCAGTGGCACAATCTCAGCTGACTGCAACCTCTGTCTCCCAGGTTCAAGCCATTCTCCTGCCTCGGCCTCCTAAGTAGCTGGGATTACAGGTGCCCACCACAATGCCCAGCTAACTTTTATATTTGTAGTAGAAGCGGGGTTTCACCATGTTGATCAGGCTGGTCTTGAACTCCTGACCTCAAGCAATCCACTTGTCTTGGCCTCCCAATGTGCTGGGATTACAGGCGTGAGCCACCACTCCTGGTCTAAGTTTTTCTTAAGGTTGCTCTCTTTTCATTTTAGACATGAACTGTAACTGACTTCATTCACTTCCTTAAGTTTGACACACACATATGTGCAGTTGATTTCCGATTCTCTACTTTTACTCAGATTTGTCACTTAAATACAGTTTAATACATTCAGTAGTGAAGGAGCAACATGGACCAACAACTAAGAATTTTTATTATGTAACACCAACCATACTGTCTTCTCTCTTATACCACATTGTTCATAATATTACTAATATCTACTCAGTTATTGCCCTAGAAACTACATTTACTCTGAACTCTAGTCTACCAGGACAGTTCAATCTACATTCTTAATGGATTGAGTTCGTCTATTCCTCTTTATCACCACAAATATTGTTTTATTTGTTTGAGCAGATATGTACCAATGCAATGTCTTTGGTCTCCTTTATGCCAGATGTAATTTTTCCACATAGATTTTTTTTCAAGAACAAGGCCAATAGCTGGATCTACACATATTATCAAATAGTTTTGTTTTTTGTATGAGGACTTTTATGTTGTACATGACATAAACCAAATAAAACTGGATTAAGTGGTGAAAAGGATTTTGGAAAGATTAATTACAACTTCAGTCACACCTGAAGTTTGAAGCTCAAACTTTGTCATCAAGATCTGGTCTATGCACCAGGAGCAGTGACTCATGCCTATGATCCCAGCACTTTGGGAGGCTAAGGCGAGCAGATAGCTTGAGGTTAGGAGTTCAAGACCAGCCTGGCCAATCTGGTGAAACCCTGTCTCTTCCAAAAATATGCATGCCTATAATCCCAGCTACTCGGCAGGCTGAGGCACAAGAATTGTTTGAACCCAGGAGGTGGAGGTTTCAGTGAGCCAAGATCATGCCACTGCACTTCAGCCTGGGCAACAGAGCAAGACTCCATCTGAAAACAAAAAACAAAAATGTGATCAATGTCCTTCTCCAAATTCTACTTATTACTCTACATTGAGTTTGTTCTCTGTACATGAAGGAAATGTAAATCTCCTGATACAAGCCCCAGCAGAAAGGAGAACTTCTCTTCTAAGTTTTAACATAAAACACTTTTAGGCTTGCATGGCATCTGTCTTGTTGGATCAGATGCCCACCTTAAGAGCATTTAAATATCATGAGTCAAATGAAAATGGAAGCATAACATACAAAAACTTACGGGCTGTAGCCTAAGCAAGTCTAAGAAGGAATTTTATGGCAATAAATGCCCACATGTGTAAAAACCCAAGAGTTCATTTGTCCGCTGCTCAAATAGAAGCAATGTGTCAAGACAAGAAAATTGCAATAGAAATAGAGTTTAATTCACACATAGCCAATTGAATGGGAGACTAGAGTTTCATTATTACTCAAATCAGCCTCCTTGAAATTTGGAGGCTAAGGTGTTTCAAGGATAGTTTGACAGGCTGAGGACCAGAGAATGGGCAGTGCTGATTGGCCAAAGGTATAATCATAGGGGTGTGGAAAATGCTCTTTGTGTTCCCTGACTCTACTTTGGGGTAAGGACATGAGGCCAGTTGGTGGGTCCAGGTGGAGGCATTCATCATCAGAAATGCAAAAACCTGAAATTACATCTCAAAAAGCTAATTGTAGGGTCTATAAGAGTGATGTTATCTACAGGAGTAACTGAGGAGGCTGCAAATCTTGTGACCTCTGAAATAATGACTGGTCTGAATTGTCTCCTTTTATTCACCTAACTTGGTGGTCTTTCATTAGCCTTACAAAGGTGGTTTAGTTTGGGGGAAGGGCTAATATCATTTAAACTATAAACTAAATTTCTCCTCAAGTTAACTGGCTAAGGGCAGTTTGGAGGCTATAAAGGGAATATGGGTTTGTTAGATCACATCTCCTTCACTGTCATAATTTCCTCATTTATATAATTTTTGCAAAAGTGGTTTTACATGAAAAAGGAAAAAAAAAATCCCCAGTAAACAGCCTAACACTACACTTCAGGGACCTAGATGAAGAAGAAACTAAGGCCAATGTTACCTAAAGGAGGGAAATAATAAAAATCAAGTAGACAAATGAAATTGACTAGAAAAACCAATGAAGAGATCAATAAAACTAAGATTTGTTTTCTGAAAAGATAAATAAAATCAACAAACCTTTAGCTAGACTAAAAATAAAAGGGAGAGATTCAAATAAATAAAACCAGAAATAAAAGGGAAGACATTACAACTGATACACAAAAGATCGTAAGAGACTACTATTGGTAGTCTGAACTATGTATATATCTAATATATTGGTATAAAATTTTATATATCAATTTATATAAAATTTTATACCAATATATTAGATGACATAGAAGAAAGAGATAGATTCCTAGACACATTAAACCTACCAAGGCTATATCCCAAAGAAACAGAAAATACGAGCTGACCAACAACGAGTAAGAGTGGATCAGTAATAAAAAGTAATTCATCAGATAAAAGCCCAGGACATGACGGCTTCATGGCTGAATTTTACCAAACATTTAAAGAAAAATAAACCAAAATCCTTCTCAAACTCTTCTAAGAAATTGACAAAGAGGGAATATTTGTACGAATTTTATGAATCCAGGATGACAAATCCGCACAAGAACACATAAGAAAAAATAAACATCAGTCAATATACCCGAAGAACATAGATGGAAAGTAGACAACAAAATACTAGTAATTCAGGTTAACATCACATTAAAAAAATCATTCACTATGATAAAGTGAGATTTGTTTCAGGAGCACAAGATGGTTCAACATATGGAAACATATATAAGTGTTAAAATACTTTAGCAGGATAATGGACAAAAACCATATGATCATCTCAATTCATGGAGAAAAATTATTTGACGATGTTAGATATATTTTTATGGTAAAAAAAACTCTCAGAAAATTGGCTATACAAGGGAATTAACACAACATAATGAAGGCCATATATGACAAACCCACAGCTAACATCATACTACCATCATAGCCTCATAACATAAAATAACATAAACATAACATCAAAATGTACTCAAAAGAAGGTAAGAGTATTTCTTCTAAGCTCTGGAAAAACATAAGAATGCCCATACTTGCTACTCCTATTTGACTGAGTACTGGAAGTTCTTGCCAGAGCAAACACACATGTGACAGAAATAAAACACATCCAAATTGGAAAAGAAGTTAAATTGCCACGGTTTCCACTTAATGTGATTTCACCATAGAAATATTTAAGACTACAAAAAAACCTCTTAGAACTAATAAGTTCACAGAGTTGCAGGATGTAAAATAAAGAATTTGTATACACTAACAATTTTTTTCATGAGAAATCAAGAAAAATACCCCATATATAATAGGTATAAAATAAAATAGGAATAAATGTAACCAAGGAGTTGAAAGATCTGTACATTGAACACTATAAAATATTGATGAAAGAAATTTAAAAAGACACAGATAAAATGAAAAAAAATGTGTTCATGGATTGAATATATATATATTTGTATAAAATCATATTGTCAGCAAAGAGATATGGTTTGACTTCTTTCTTTTTTTCTATTTGGATGTCTTTTATTTCTTTCGCTTACATCATTTCTTTGACTAGGACTTACAGTACTATATTGAATAAGAGTGGTAGAGTGCATATTCTTGTCTTGATCCATTTCTCAAGGGGAATGTTTCCAGGTTTTGCCCATTCAGTGTGATTTTAGCTATGAGTTTGTCATAGATGGCTCTTATTATTTTGAGGTATGTTCCTTTGATGCCTGGTCTGTTTAGGGCTTTTATCATGAAGTGCTGTTGGATTTTATTGAAAGCATTTCTGCCCCTATTGAAATAATAATATGGCTTTTCCTTTTAATTCTATTTATGTTGTGGATCACACTTACTGATTTGTGTATGTCAGACCAGCCTTGCATGCCAGGAAAAAGTCTATTTAACTTTTGCTGCACTGTTTGATTGTTTGCTAGCATTTTGTGAAGGACTATTTCATTTATGTTCATCAGAATATTGGCTTGAGATTTTTCTCTTTCACTGTGCCTCTGCTGGGTTTTGGTATTGGATTGATGCTGGCTCCATAGAATTAGTTAGAGAGGAGACCCTACTCTTCTATTTTTTGAAATACTTTCACTAATATTGGTAATATGTATTTTTAAATATGTGGTAGAATTCAGCTGTGAATCCATTTGGTCCATGGCTTTTTTTGGTTCATAGGTTTGTTATTATTGATTCAATTTTGGAAATTGATATTGGTTTGTTTGGGGTTCAATTTCCTCCTGATTCAGTCTTGGAAAATTTTGTGTTTCTGGGAGTTTATCCATTTTCCTTAGATTTTCTAACTTGTTTTCACAGGGTTGTCAGTAATAGTCTCTGAGTATTTTTTTTTGTGGGCTGAGATGTAATGTCATCTTTGTCATTTCTGATTGCACTTACATGAATATTATTTCTTTCTCTATTAATCTAGTTAGAAGTCTATCGATCTTGCTTATTCTTTTGAAGAACCAACTGTTAACTTCATTAATCTTTTGTATGGGTTTTTGTGTCTCAATTTCATTCAGTTCTTCTCCAATTTTAGTTATTTATTTTCTGCTGCTAGCTTAGAGGAATAGTTTTTTCTTTTCTTTCTCATTCTTCTAGGTAGAAAGTTAGATTATTAATTTGAAATCTTCCTAAATTTTTAATGAAGGTGCTTCATGCTATAAAGTTTCCTCTTCATTGTTTTAGCTGCATGCCAGAGATTTTTATAAGTTTTGTTCTTATTTTTATTGTTTTCAAATATTATGTTTGATTCCTGCCTCAGTTTTAATGTTCACTCAGGAGTTATTAAGGAGCAAATTGTTTAACTTCTATGTATTTGTGTAGTTTTGAGAGGTCTTCTTGATATTGATTTTTATTTTTTATTGCATGAGTATACTTGGTTATGATTTCAGGTTTTTTTAAAAATATATTGAGACTTCCTTTATGACCAAATATGTGGTTGATCATAGAATATGTTCTGGTCCAGAAAAATGTATTTCCTGTGGTTGTTTGGTGAAGTAGTCTACAGATATCAATTAGATCCAATTGGTCAATCATCATGTTTAAGTCCAGAGTTTCTTTGTTAGTTTTCTGCCTTGATGATCTGTCTAATGCTTTCAGTTAAATGTTATGTCTCCCAGTATTATTATGAGGTCACCTAAGTTGTTTCTCAGGTCAGGAAGAGCTTGTTTTGTGAATCTGGGTGTTCTCACCTATGGTGCATATATGTTTAAGATGGTTAAGTCTTCTTGTTGAATTATACCCTTTATCATGTTTTCTCTTTTTTGTTCTTAATTGTCATTGGTTTAAAGTATGTTTTATCAATATAAGAATAGCTACTCCTGCTCCTTTTTGTTTTCTATTTCCATTAAGTCTTTCTCCAACCCCTTACTTTGAGCCTATCTGTGGGTGTCATTACATGTGAGATGGGTCTCTTGAAGACAGCAGACAGTTGAGTCTTGTCTTTTTATTCCTTTTGCCACTTTATGTCTTTTAAGTAGGGCATTGAGCTTATTTACATTCTGGGTTAGTATTGATATGTGACATTATGCTGTTAGTTGGCTACCAGGTAGACTTGATTGTGTAGTTGTTTTATATTGCCTGTATGGTATGTGCTTTAGTGTGTTTCTGTGGTATCAGTTGTTGTTCTTTCTATTCCATATTCAACACTCCCTTTACGACCTCTTATAAGCCTGCTCTAAGGCTGTTGTAATTATGAATTGTAATATGGTTGTAGTCTAGTTGTAATATCCTTAAATGTACATGCTACCCAAAGTAATCTACAGATTCCATGCAATTCTTATTAAAATTCTGACATTTCTTACAAAAATAGATGAAACAACCCTCAAGTTTGTGTGGGGCCAGAAAATACCTTAAATCACCAGAAAAATCCTGAACAAAAAGAGCAATGCTGAAAGCAACATACTACCTGACTTCAAAATATATTACAAAGCTACAGTTATTCAAACAGTATAGTGCTAGCATTAGAAACAGACACATAGACCAATGGAACAGTATAGTAAGCTAGAAAAAAAATCACGCCTTTAGGGTCAATTAGTTTTTGACAGTGGTATCAACACTTACTGAGGAAAGGACAGTCTCTTTAATACATTGTATTGGAACAACTGGATAGCCATATGCAGGAAACTAAAATTATATTCTATCTCACACTTTGAGATGATACAAAAATCATCTTAAAGTGGCTTAAATACTTAAATATAAGCCTTGAAACAGTAAAACTACTAGAATAAGACAATGGAGAAAAACTGCAAACATTATTCAGGCCAATGATTATTTTAGCTATAAACCCAAAAATCCAGGCAACAAAACTGAAAATAGACGAAAGGAATTACATCATACTGAAATTTTCTGCACTAAAGGGAAATAATCAACAAAATGAAAAGGTAGCCTGTGAGTCAGAGGAAAATATTTGCAAACCACATATTTGATAAGAGTTAATATTCATTATATATAAAGAACTTATACAACTCAAAAGCAGATAAACAAATACCCCAAGCAAAAAATGTGCAAAAAGACTGAATAGAAATTTCTCAAAGAAGACATATGAATGGCAAACAGGTATATAAAAAAATTAAGACTATCCCTAATCATAAAAGAAACGTAAATTAAAACCACAATGAGATTTGACCTCACATTGTTTAGAATGACTATTATAAAAAAGACTAGGAACATATATTGGAGAGGATGTGGAAAAAAGTGATCCCTTGCACACAGCTAGCAGGAATGAAAATTATTATAGCCCCTGTGAAAAATAGTATAGAGGCTCCTCAAAAAAAATTAAAAATAGAACTACTATATGATTCAGCACTCCTATGACTGAATATATACCCAAAAGATATGAAATAAACATTTCCAAGAGATATCTACACATCTATGTTAATTGCAGCATTATTCACAATAGCCAAGAAATGGAATCAGCCTGTGTCCATCAACAGTTGAATGTGAGTGTATATATATATATATATATACACACACAGTATATATGTGCTATATGTATATATATACATATATACACACAGATACACACATGTGTATACACAATGCAATAGTATTCTGCCTTAAAA
Organism: Cacajao melanocephalus; assembly: GCA_963573385.1. NCBI lineage: Eukaryota > Metazoa > Chordata > Mammalia > Primates > Pitheciidae > Cacajao > Cacajao melanocephalus. The sequence goes on from CAUYLG010067307.1 coordinate 59,968, forward strand.
AAGAGAGCAATTCTGTTGTCACAAAACATAGATAAACCTGGAGGACTTTTAGTAAATTTGTAAGTACAAAGTTGGTCCTAAGAATTATTTAAAACCCCCTTATTTTTTTGTCATTTTTTTCTTTCGTTCTTTATTTAAATTGATAAATAAAAGTTGTAAGTATTCATTATATAAAGCATGCAGTTTTTTAATATATATATATTGTGGAATGGCTAAATGGAGCTAATTATCTCATGATTTCACATGAATTACCTCACATGCTTATCATGTATTTATAACATTTAAAATCTACTCTTCCCAATTTTCAAGAATACAATACATTGTTAACTATAATTGCCACATTGTGCAATAGATTTCTTGAAGATAGTCTTGTTTTTATTCTGAAGTTGGTATCGTTTTACCAATATCTGTCTCAACTCTCCCTGCTCCCCAGCTCCTGGAAACTCCTCTTACACTCGCTAATTTTTCACATCTACAAACTAAGTGATATTATACAGTATTTGTTTTTCTGTTCCTGATTTGTTTTACTAAAAGTCCTGTAGAGAACATATTCAAAAAATGTAAAAAATCTAAATAAATCCAATATATGTAAAAAAAAATTTATACCTTTTCAGAATGAACAGCAGACTACAATGGTTTTGCTAGTGAATTCTATTGTGTATATAAAGAAGAAATAATAGCAGTTATTTAATTTTTTTCAGAAAATTAAAAAAGAGGAAAAAGTTCTCGATTCATTCCATGAAGGGAAAAAATAAAAAGCATCTTGTATTTTGTTGTGCATTTGTTTGCCTGTGGCTAAGCTGAGCAATGAAAAGCTGCAATGATAAGTGCAGGACACTAGAATATAGAGAACAGGAACCTGTCAAACATCGCTAGAGCTAATTGATCATCTCTACTATGCCAAATTTTTGTACTGCTCTGGATAAATTAATAAAAATTGGATTATCTCTTGTTACTTCTACATTCAATTATTCCTGTAACTTCAGCAATTGATTCAAAAAAGCAGTCCTGCAGGGAATGTTAATATTAGAAAGAGCACAGTAACACAGAAAAGGAAATAGCCTTCACTTTTCCTTAATCTCAATGCTCAGGCTTCTTTCCACTTCTTACCTGTAACAGCTCCATCACTGACCCCTGCAGGCGACGCTCCAGATCTGAGATGAGTACTCCCATGGACTGGGTCTGCAGCACCATGTCATTTTCAGACTCTACAAGTCTTTTCAGAATGTTTTTCTCCTCCTTCTCTAGGATTTGCAGCTCATTTCTCTCCTCACAGTCCAGGATGTCTCTCAGTTGCTTAAACTCTGCCATGATGTTGGTTTTGTCATCTCGTATTTGAATCTTCAGAGATGAGAAGGGAGAAAGAGGCACTCAGTTTACCAGGCAGAGGCTGATAGCCAGAAAAATAACTGTTTCTTTTGGGGAGTTCTCACAAGGAGGGGACGTAGAAGCAGGAGAGTAGGTCTTAGGAAAGTTGATTTTTCCTATTTTTTTTTCCTTCATGACATTTTAAAACAATGATCTTGAATGGGTATACTGAGGTTCATCCTGAGTCAAAATGGGTTACCTGGATGTAGCTTAGCTTTCACACAGCTATCCAGGACACTCATGCCTGCCCGTATTACTTCTCAGCTCAAACTCAAACTCCCTGCCAAAATTTGAACACTGAGGACAGAACCATAAGCCACTGCCAAATGTCTTCCCCAAGCAGAGTCACGGACTCAAAAAGTAGAACAAAAATGGAATGCAGGATTCATTACCCATCTTCACCAGAGAGAACCTTCATGTAAATAGCTCCCTACAGATGTCTGTGTTCATTGTGACAAATTCACTCCCTAGCCACCACACTCCATCAGGGAAAGGATAAAGAGGACGAATCAGATGACTTCTGGACTTAACAAGCATCAGCGAATAAAGAGGAAGAAAGCTCCTTCCCATGGTACTGCCCAGATTTCTGGCTAACTCCCTCAGGAACCATGTCATGTTACCTTCCAGGAAGCTTGCTCTTCTCTGACGTCAGCTTCCAACTTTTCAGCATCCTGCTGCTTCTGCCTCATCATCTCCAGAGCCACCTGGAGATTTTCCTGTGAGAAAGGAATCACACCATAGTCAAGCTATGCGCTTTCTCAGCATCTGGACAGAGTATAAACATGAAAGAAATCAGGTTGATCTCAGAAGAAACAAATTTACAGAAATGGTGAGAAAGGCAGTGAGAATCTATGACTTGGAAGAAAACTTACATTGGTGAATGTGCTCCCTACATCTCAGGTAATAGACCTCCCCATCTTGTCACCATGAGTAAGCTGATTCTTTTTGTCCCAGCAGAAAAAACTGATCCTGCAGCAAGGGAAGAACTTATATCTCATCCCACTCCAGCTACTCTCCTGCTGAAAGGGGTAATAAGAGCTTTTCTTGGACACCAACTCTCTACCCATCTAACCCAAGGTACAAAATATTTATTCCTGACCAGGAATATATACTCTTGGATTATTCTCTTGTAATTGGGTGGAATGCAAAAAAACTGTCCTTCAAGCCTCAAAAGTTAAGCATAGGATGAAAAAAAATAACCCCTGGCCTAAGGCCTATGATGACAAGGCAATTACAGTCAAATGCAAAGTGAAAATTTTCCACCAGATCCATTTTCTACCCTCTTCTCCCTCCATCCCAGTCTCTTACTCGGTATTTCTGTGCAACCTCCTCCACGAGTAATGTGTGGTGACCACGGTGTTCTTGAGACCGCTCACAAAGCCAGCAAATGACATTTCCATCCTGCTGACAGAAGAGTAGGAGTTTCTCTCCATGGCGTGCACAGTGATCAACCTTCTGCCCCTCCTCTGGGCTCTGTGTGACCTCCCTCAGCCTCTCCACTATGTTGGCCAAATGCCGATTAGGCCGCAGGTTCTCAGATGGATAACTGATCCGGCACAAAGGGCAGCTTTTCTCTCCTTGGTGTAGCATAGACTCTTTGTGGTTTGCAGTGATGCATGCTTGGCAGAAGCTGTGGCCACAGTCTAGGCTCAGGGGTTCTGTCAGGAGTTCCAGGCAGATGGGGCAGGTCACCTCCTCCTTTATATTCATGAGGATTCTGGAAGCCATAGTAGCTTCTCCACTGCTCTTGCCTGTCCTGGCTGCTGAGGTTTCTCTTGCTCACAGATCCCTGCATGATTGGGAAGGTTAATATGTGACTAAGTAAGAAATAGACTAAATAGAAAGGATATTGATTGTGTACAATTAGAAAATGGGCAAAATGAAAATATTTAAGGACAAAAAAAGAGAGAAATAAGAAATGGTGTTTGGTTACCTGGTAATAAGGGCTTTTAATAATTGCCTTAAATACTTTACTCTCAGTTCATGTCATATGACAAATTCTGCTCTTATCTGTGCATTGGTTATCATTTTTCTTTACTTTCAATGAATAGAAAACAAACTGAGGTCTTTTCTACCGAGATCTTTGTGTGACCCATAATCTCTCCTGGCTTTTCTTTTCCATGCCAAAACACATCCTCAATATTAAAATCACCAAACCACCTATGCCTCAGGGCATTCACATTTGCTCTTCTCTCAGCATAAAATGTTTCCCTGATGTTAGTATGACTTTATTAAATTCTCTCCTTACATGTTATATGATCAAAAACACCTGCTCTGACCACCTTATGTGCAGTATAACAAATCTCACCAGTCACCGTGCATTTGCAATGATATCTCTTATTATCAGCACAGAGTGAATGACAGTGTGTCATCAAATGTATAGATAGGCATAAGAAGTGATTTACAAAAATTATTTATCTTCAATATAGTGACCTAAGATGACCCTGTATTCAGGGTCCTCTTTCAGTGGCCTTTTTGCTACCCTATTGGTTAATCAATGACAAACGAAGATGACGGCCTCATTTTCCACCACAAAACCAGAAATGTTTCTTTTAGGTCTCTGAGAACTGTTCCCATGAGCTTTCACTAGATAATGAGTCCTTTGGGGGCACTAGGCTTATCTAACCTACAGCATTTCACACATATCCAGCCAGTCTCATTTCTTAAAAAAAAAACTCAGATGATGGAGATAACGCCTCCTGTACTACCCTAGGGACTCTCACTGAGAACTCACCTGAGGAAGCTGTGCCACACGGTTCTCCTGTGCTGAATCCCCTGGCTCAACTACATGAGCCTGGCTAGTTTAGGGCTGTTATCTCCCATCAGTGAAATGGCAAACCGGATTGGAAACTGCTGCTGGTGTTCAGTCAGGGAAGTATCACAGAGTGGTGGCTCAGAGTTGTTGACTGACAGACCTGGTTTCAGTAAGGACCGTGTGGCCTCAGTCTATGTTCCATGGCTATAAGGAATTCCAGGTAAATGGAGCTGTAAGGCTAAAAACAAGGAAACAGAAGACCTTAATAGATACTGATGTGTTGCTGGCTGTCAAAGTTTCATGGTAAAAGAAAGATCTCCACTATGAGACAGCTGATGAGTCTCTCCCTTGCTCTGAAAAAGGAAGGGAAATGTTATAAAGGCTGCATGGAGAAAAATTCAGACCTATAAAAACTGTCCACTTCACCCATAAAGAGCAAGGCTGAATGAAGGTGTGGTGGAGGCACAATCCATCCGATGGTATGGATACTGAAAATGGGCCAAAGGCTTATAGTGTTATGCTGCAGTGGCTTTGGCCTGTATCAGGCTCTGATACATGGCAAGATCAGAGGTTTGCATCATACAATAATGTCTAACCTTGTTTATGAGTCAAGTTGTAACCCAAACCTGAGAGTGAGGACTCCATTTATCTTTTATTCCATTAAAAATTGCACCAGCACTGAGATGCATAAGAGCCTATGGGAGTGGGGAATGGAGATAGCCATCTGTCATGAGGCTGTAAAATTTATGTTTAATGTGAGATTACAAGGAGCCAGTGTGAAAATAACTGATGCCATAACAGACACAGAAAGAGGTACGTGCAGAGGAGCCAGAGTTTCCACACATGGGGCTAACCCCACCACTACCTAAGCAGTGATCCAAAGGCTGCACAGCAGTCAGGGAGGTTGAGATGGGAACACAATTATTATCTGCCTGGTATCTCTCAGGTCAGCTACCTGCCATAGATGTCAGGTGATTGTACATTACACATGAGCCTTCTCCTGACATCTGGGATCATGAGAATGCAAACACAACATGTCCTAGAGGTGACAGCTAAAGACAAGCAACAAAAACATTACAAGACAATAACCAGTTTTTGTAAAATCCAACAATATGCATGTAGACAGAATTTTCTTCTCCTGTAACTGGGGTAAAACTGTTCCACTAAGCATAATATAGCTGCAAATTACTGATGTTATATGGAAAAGCATCACTTTTCATACATAGGTGGGAAAAATAAAATTGTACTGAGATTCATTTGTTAAGCAATATCATCTAGTAGTGTTATAGGAAATATTAAGAAATTATTTTAGGCAGATAGAGAGGAAAAGGGGTCCTTGGGAAGTTTTTGTTTTAAGGCAGCTCCAGAAACATTTCTTGTCTACCAGGAAAGACCCGGCTCTTAGAGCCAGGCCAGCAAGATTTAATACACAAATGCTGGGCATTAGAAACTGGGTCCATCCAAACATGGTGACTCCTGTTGTCTCCTCCCTTGTCCATGCATGTGCCTGGCAACATGGCTGCCCCCACGTATCCCCACGTGTGTAAAACATCTTGGCGCTCTATATTTGCATGTTGAAAGGCTAGGGTGGGAGGGCCAGTTTTTCGTGGGTCATGTGAGTAACATACCTGGTCACTCCCTGAGCCCTATGCAAATCAGGCACCACCTCCTCTAGCCTCCTCATATAAGCAGCCATTTTGCACATGAGGTTTTTGTTTTGTTCAAATCCCCCTCCGTCTCTGTATGGCGGAGCTGTTTTCGTCTTCCTTCCTTCTTTCTTGTCTATTAAACTGTTCATTCCTTAAAACCACTCTACATGTGTCCATGTCATTAATGCTATCAGTCAAGACCAAGAACCCTAGTGTTCCTCCAGTCATGAGAGCTTTATCATTTTGGTGCATGGGCCAGGAATCCAAGGTACAGCCTTCATTGGAGTGGTAAGTATGGGAGGAAGCTTAAAATCTGTTCTATTAGTCTAAGGCACTCTTGGCCTCTATATTAAAATGAAACCAAATAAATCAATGGACATCTGTCAGCCTGGTACATACGCTTAGCACTGGTTGCCACACTAAAAACTCAGATGTGAGGCTTGCTGAGGGGAACATGGAGAACCCCCCAATACCCATGGGTACTGGAAATGTTGGCCATTTTGAACTAGCTTCTTTTCATGAGGGGATCTCGCCATCATGAGAGGCTGGGAAAAGTTCTGAGGTAACCGAGAATCTCTGGCCAGGGCACACCCTGGCATGATTCAAAGGTCCCTGGACCACACGCAGCCTCCGACAGCCCACTCCGAGCACTGGCAGAGAATCCTCAACTATTCTGTTGCAAAACTTCTTCCTTCTCTATCTGCAACCTCTTACTCTTTCTGTGTGTGAAATGTGCAGGGATTTTTACAGCCTAGGAAAATAATCCTGTTAGGCAAGATCAGGAAAATGCCTCTAGGAACAGAGTTTTCCCCTTTCTCCTATGGTGAGGTTACTTACTACCACATCGCTGGCAAGCACATAGTATTTCTAAGCCAACAGCGTCACTTAGTGGAAATAAAAATCCTCTACATGAGGCACACCTTTTTCCTCTTTTTCCACCATAACACAGCAACTTCCTTTTACACTGTTAGAAATCAAGCTGTAGGCCTCTTCTGGGAACGGGAAGCTTCTGCATTTAACAGTTCGGAGTAAGGTGTCTTCTGCAGCCAGATTTTAGTCCCGATACTGTCCCATCAGTAGGAAAATGGCTATTCATTTCTATGTTCTTTTAAGGCACATAGTCTGTCTCAGATTAAGACAGTACTCAATTAGTAAGGGAATTTTAAGTTTGGAAGTTAACCAGAACTTTTTTTTTAAGGGTGAGTGCTTTAGCATGGACGGTAATAGTAAGCAATCTAGCACATTGACTCTGTTAAAGGATACTTGCCCAAAGGCGACAGTCTCTCCAGAAATTTGTTTTTTAGGGAGCCAGTCAAATTACACAGGTTCTAGCAAGTCAAAGGGAAATCACACAAGGTGGATAAACTAAGGCTGCGTGGATAAGCGTGGTTAGCCCCATCACTTAGCTCATCTGGTTCCATGGCTTGAAGGACCACACCTATAACCATGGAGGGCATATTTAACAGAGTGCTGGGATCCAGAAACCTGGGAGGGGAAGCATTCGAAGGATGCTCCCTGTCCTCTCCTCTACTCTGGGTCATATGGAAAGGAAGGAGACTAAGAGGATGCTTTTATTCTTGTTTCTTTTTCTGAATGGGTAAAAAGTTATCTTCAGCTTGCACCCTTCTGGAGTGCACTCTGAAACACTGGAACTTCCTTAACCTCAGAACTTTAAAGAAAGCAACTCATTTTCTTTTCACAAGGGTGTGGCATTTTTACCAAACCTTTTCAAGTATTGTAAAATCAACACAGCTTTTTTAGAAATCATATCGAGCAGGCCTAGGGAAAATAGTTCCTCCAAATTAAAAAAGTCATTTTCAGGGAAACCATCTGAAAATCCATCTTACTTGGGGCCTCTTCAAGTTCCTTTCTCGTTGCAGGACTTTCGGCAAGTAAAGCAAGATATAGGCCGATTTTCTGATGACCCTGATAGGTATTTAGAAGCTTTCCAAAATTTAATTCAGGTATTTGACCTTTCATGGAAGAATATTATGCTGCTCCTAAGCCAAATCCTAACTACAGCTAAAACAGGCAGCTCTACAAAAAGAAAAGAATTTTGGAGATAAGCAACGTGTCTCATAGTAGGCCATTAGGGAAAGGAGGGAATAGGGAAGGCAAATCAGGAGGGGAAATATCATTGACAATAGGAAGAAATACAATATCTCTTGACAACTCTAATTGGAACTCCTTTGTATGGTGTATTTCCTTCTCTCACAGTTTAAAATGGCCTTTTTAATAATGTCATTCTAAACTTGGAAAAGTTAGTTTTCCAACTTTAAAATGCTTGGCTTAGAGTTGAGCTAAGGGGAAGGAACCCAGAGCCTGATTTGCCGGCAAAAGGGTAAAGATTTCTTACCAGTCAGGTCTTTGGCTTCTCTCTCTCTGTGCAAACCAGTAAAAGGGATAATAAGAATTGTTGTTTATATTCTCTGTAAAGTTATAATTAATGAAAAAGAATTTGTAAGACTGGTCCTAAGCTGTAGGCCATCTGATGTGCTTTGCATGTCTTTCTGTACGGTTCTGTCAAAGAAAAGGTATCTTACGATAGGATCAGGCCCAGGACCTCATAAGCCTGTTGTTCGAGCCAGCCCAACAAAATGGTCAGTAACAAACTTGGCTACAGGCCTCCATCTTGTTTCATGTCCTCAGGAACGTGACCTGTAACCACGTGGCAATACTTCGTTTTAGTCTCCACCAGTTTACAATGATGGCTGTCTTCTTGGGCTAAGTCAGTTCCTGGGTGAGGGCCACAAAATCAGATAAGCCAGTTTTTCAATCTTCAGCTTACACCCTTCTGGAATGGTGCCAGCTGATCGATCAAGGGCAGGGTTTACAAAATATCTTAAGCAATGATCTTGAGAGCAGATTAGGAAGGGTCAAGATCTTGTGGCCTCCAGCTGCATGACTACTAAGCCATGGTTTCTAATCTTATGGCTAGTTTCTTGGTCTGGTCCCCAGGCAAGAAGGAAGTATATCTTAAGAAGGGGATGTTATCATATTTGTTTTAGAGTATGAACTGCAAACCAGGCTTCTCCCAAAGTTGGTTCAGCCTATGCTCAGGGATGGGCAAGGACAGCCTGGGGGCTGGAAAGAAAATGGAGTTCTTTGGATTGGATCTCTTCCACTGTCTCAGTCACAATTTTGCAATGACAGTTTCAAAAGCTGTCCATCACCCCTTTGAAAATACCTTGTACATCTGTGGTTCATTCACAACCTAACTAAGGTTTGTTGCTTTCACCTGTGAGGTTATTTTCTATGAAGTTCAAAAGCTGAAAATCTTAACTGCTTGGCATGGCTGAAGTCAAGTAACAAGAGATTTAAAAGGATTTTCTTAAGGACCTCTCAGCCTAATTATAAGTGGATATTCAAGTTATAGGTATATTTAAAAGGTCTTTTTCTCTTCTTGGATCTTGTTTTTCTGGAAGAAGGTTCTTTTTCTTCTCAGTTGACTGAATTATTTTTCTCTTTTTCTTTTTTTTTTTTTTGTCTCACCACTCTTAATGCATGCATGAGAGGCCCTAAAATAACTTCTGGTAGCATGGGACTCCTTGGGAAAAAACAGAGGCGGCACCACAGACCCCCTTTTGTTTTCCTCATGAAACCCCCAAATTTAAAAGCAGATAATTCCCTCTCAAAATTAATGGCTGTGTTCTGTTATGCAGTGTGTTATCTACCGTTTTAAGTTTTAGGGGTATCAAATTACTTCACATCATGAGAGAGCTTTGGTGTGTAACAACTAGGTAGGAAATACACTGTAAGGGATGCCTATTAGTAGTTATAAATCAGAGAAGCATACTCTTGGCCACCTAAAAAATATGGAAACATCCCCACTCCCCACTAAGAAATAAGACTCCCATAGTGGGGTGGGCTAATTACAAAATAAGCCAATTGGCTTTGTGTTGCCTTGTAAGGAAACACACGGTAAAAACAGAACACTGTCTTCTTCCATCGTATCTGCCTCCTTTTGGGGACTCAAAATCCAGTATAAAGTGGCACTCTTAATTTTAGGAACCTGACTTTGCCTTCAGCTGAGCCTGCTTATTAAGCCCTAAATTATGCACGCTACCCGGTCCTGTTCCTCCAAGGACTCCATCCTAAAACCAGTAATCCAATCAAAAAACCTGGCGAATAAAAAAAATCTTACAAGTGTTGAATCTTCTGCCTGTGTTCCTATATATGTGTTATGTACAATGTCTATAAAAAGAGCTCTAATTAATTGGCTTAAAGAAAATTAAGCACATACATCAAATACTGTTCAGTTCATGTAACTTTAAGAAATAAAAACTGCCTTAAGGATTATTGGTAAAATGTAAGTGCTGTCAAAATGTAAACAGGTGGTCTAAATCATACAACTTAGATACTAGGTTTGCTAAATGTTCCAAGCTTATATACTGCCTGCTTTATAAGTAGGTAAGTCTTAGGACGCATGGAGCTGCACTTTTGTCTGGGTCCTAGAAACCACACCTGGTACATAATTAAAATTGCTTACTAACCAGGTTTCTTAACCAAAAATAAAAGTTGCTAAAAGTTAACAATGCAACATGTATTTGAAATCACTAAACAGTTTTACACGCAAGGCATACAAAAACAGTAAAATATGTTTTTTAGTGAAAGATTATAAGAAAACATAGAAATGTAAATTTTGCCCTGGGATGAGGGATGTTAAATTTGATAAGATAGAGCTAGAAATTTAAGCAAGTTATAGAAAGATTGTAAAAATTAATCTTGCAAAAAAAAAAAGTGTAAACATTAACTAAACTCAAAATGGTATTATATAGTCTTTTCATAAATTGAGGACTGAAATAAAAGCACAGCAGGGAGTTCTGAGGAGACTAATCTGCCCGTTAGTAAAAGGGTTATAAAAGGTTTGTAAAGATTTCACCTCATGCTCAAATTGGTTAAGATTAGATGAAATGATCTATAGGATTTCATTTAAACAAATTGGGGCTAACTTTAATAAATCAATGCAAGGGTAAAATTTGGCTTTAAATAGGATTATCATGTCATAGTGTAGGTTAATGATAGGCTTTTGCCTTTTGAGTCATTTGGCAAAAAAATTAATTTATGTCAATTTTATAACATCAAGTGTTTTAAACCTCTAACATTTAACAGATATGCCAAAATCAAACTTCAAGCTTCAAAATTGTCTTTTCTAATGCCTGGCTTTTTGGATGGCTCAGAAGGCCCCTGAAACATTCATAAAAGAAGTAAACAGGATTAATTAATAAGAGAGTCAGTCTAGAAAAATAACCAGCCTTCCAGGAAACAAAGCCTTTCACTTTAAAGCTCTCCTTTCTTTCAAAGTTGCCCACCTATCAGGCAGCTCTGTTCCCATTAGTCAACCCTGGCAGCAGAAAGTCTGTGAACTGTATCTTTTCCCCACCCCAGGACAGCTTTTAGGTAAGTTAAACTCACCAAAGCAAATTCAGTTTTGTCCGAAAGACTTCATACTTTTGCTCTCCACAAACCACTCAATACACCTTCAGACACCAGTACAGAAGTAGTGATTCTGGGGAGAATAGTGAAGGCAGGCCAGGGAAGATATGGTTAGTATTCACTCACCAATCCAGGGGCCTGATCTGCTTGAAGGAGTCTTTCTAAGAGGAGCTGCAGGAAATTCTTGCTCACATCCTGGGCAGGAAAGTGAAAGATAAAATATTGGGCCAATGGCATTTCGCCACGTAGAGCCTGGTGAATCCCACCCTCTGAATGAGTCAGCCTGCTGTGTAGCTGTGCCATTCAGAGGAGCAGCCATGGAAAATAGAGGCATCCCCACTCTATCTCCCTTTTCTCTTGAGTCTCAGGATCTTGTTATCATGCCACTTCTTTTTGACATAGTTTCAGATTAACCCATCCAAGTATTAAAAATTAGAAAAGGTGCCCTTTACCGAAATTCTTCCAGTGTGCTCCTCTTGTTCCTGATCTCATGTCTGGCTTCTGCTTCTGGGTGATAGATATGCCCCAAAGAGAAGGAAGAGCAAGGTTAATGATATTTAGAGAACTGCAGTAGGTTTCTGGTCTGGATGTAAAAACCTTATAAGACCTATGAACAGAAAAGGAGCTGCAGATAGGACAGATGTCATATTATTAAGGCTCCCAAACCCAGAGAGGGGACAGGATGCTAGAAATTTATCTGGAGAGCCATGAAGAAATACTGCATTATTACACTGACTGCAGTTCAACTATTAACTTTTCAAAGAACTCTCCAACTTCCCCGTTTTGTTTGTTTGTTTGTTTGTTTGTTTGTTTGTTTGTTTTGAGACGGAGTCTCACTCTGTCACCCAGGCTGGAGTGCAATGGCACAATCTTGGCTTACTGCAACCTCTGCCTCTCGGGTTCAAGCCATTCTCCTGCCTCAGCCTCCTGAGTAGCTGGGATTACAAGCGCCCGCCACCACACCTGGCTAATTTTTGTATTTTTAGTAGAGACGTGGTTTCACCATGTTGGTCAGGCTGGTCTTAAACTCTTGACCTCCTGATCTGCCCGCCAGCCTCCCAAAGTGCTGGGATTACAGGTGTGAGCCACTGTACCTGCCCCCCACCCCCTATTGTTTTTTTTAAAGTGTCTATTGGATCCCTGAGCAGGGCCAGGCCTTCCTCTCTCTTCTCTTCTGGTTACTATGCAGAACTGGTCCAGAAGGCTGAACTGTGGTCCATGTACCACTCCATAGCTTCCCTTCTAAGCCTTCCCTCACTGGGACATCTCAGGAAGTCCACACTGGAATTAGGATCATCAGAAGACAGGAGAATTTAGTTTGAAAATGAAAATTCATGAGGAGAAGGCAATGGGGAGCACTGCAGCGGGCAGCCTGTCATCACTTACTCCCATCGTCAGTAACCCCATCCCCCCTTCACACTCTACCCCCCAGCTCTAAGTTTCATGAAGTCAGGTATGGGACTTTTACACTTTGTTCTTTATTGTCTCAGATTTATTAGAATATGGTGTAAATAAGGAGTAATATTTAAAGAGAGATAGGTAGGCATATAGCTATTAATATAATTTTAATTGAATTGAATATCTTCATGATGTTACATTTCTGTTCTATTCTTGCTGTAAAGATAACTGCTGTGTCACATAGTTTAATTCAAATATTCTTCTGGCATTAGTAATAATTATGTGGCTGGGTGCAGAGGGTCACACCTGTAATCCTAGAATTTTGGGAGGCTGAGGCAGGTGAATCACTTGAGGTCAGGAGTTTGAGACCAGCCTCACCAACATGTTGAAATCCCATCTCTACTAAAAATACAAAAATTAGCCAGGTGTAATGGCGGATGCCTGTAATCCCAGCTACTCAGGAGGCTGAGGAAGGAGAATTGCATGAACCTGGGAGGCGGAGGTCGAAGTGAGCTGAGATCAAACGGCTGCACTCCAGCCTGGGCAGTAGAGTGAGACTCTGTTTCATACACACACACACACACACACACACACACACACACACACACACAAAGTAATAATTATGTAATTTTCTTTTACAAATTTTAAATGATTTTTTAAAATATCCTCTCTTTTCTTTCTAAGTATTATTCAGAGTCTAACCATATTTACTGTTACTTTGCTCCTTTTCTTGAAGAGAAAAATGTTAAACATCTATGGACCAAAAGGTGGAGATATTTCATTTGATTCCTCTTCAATCAGGATACATAAGGCTTACAGAGAAAACACAGAGACCCAACAATAATTAATTTTTTTCTACAATTTAGAACATAACTTGGAATATGGAGCCTGCCAACATGCTCAACTCTGGTGATAAATTGTGTATGGTACATTCAGGTTTCCTATTGGCCCAGGTTTTCTGGTATCTTGTCAGGACCTGTGATATTCCTACTGTTTACTTTCAGCTGCAATTAATACTTCATAAGATAAATCAGACCAGGATGAAAGGTCAGTTCAGATGTTCAAAGGCAGAGAGGAATAAAAGGATGGATATGAGATCTATGGAACTGCTGAGAAGGGAAGAAACAATGGACAGAGAAAAGGTCTGTGGATAAATGAATTCAGTTACTTTGTCCATTGTGGTTGACACTTGGACTCCACTCTGTGCATGCCAAACAAACACATTCACTCACTGAGCCCTCACTCACCTACAAATGTCAATAAGATATTCTATTCACATATGGAATATACCTAAAATTACAACTCTTGCTTATTTCTCTGCATTCATGCCTGTATTAGTCAGGGTTCACCATAGAAACAGAGCCACTAAGCTATGAATTTATATGGAAAGAGACTTGAGAAATGTCTCATGTGATTTTGTAGACTGGCAAATCCAAAGTCTGCAAGGTGAGCCAAGAGGCTCTGGATCCAAGAAGGAGTCAATGTTATAGCTCAAGCCTGAAGTTTGTCTGCTGGTAGTATTCTCTTTTTTAGGGGAGAAGTCAGTTTTTTCTTCTGTTCAGGCTTTCAACTGATTGAATAAGGTCCTCGTAGATATAAGTGAGTAGGAAAGAATTTATAGCCATGATTAGCTTATTATTCTGTGAGCAACAAATAGTACCAAAATATATATTCTTTAAATAATAAACATTGATTTCTCAGTCATCCTACATGTGTATCATTTACTGAAGATTGTCATGCTCCGCAATGTCAGTCAGGGATCCAGGCTGTGGAAGCTCCATGAGTTGCTTTTTTTTCTTTTATTTTAGGGTGTTTACGTGTGTGTGTGTGTGTGTGTGTGTGTGTGTGTGTGTGTTGTGTTGTGCTGTGCTTGTCCGTTTTTTGTAGCGACAGGGTTTCACTATATCTCCCAGGCTAGAGTGCTATGGTGCAATGGCACAATCTTGCCAATGCAAACTTCACCTCCTGGGCTCAAGTCATCCTCCCATCTCAGTTTCCCAATAGTTGGGACTACAGGTGCACACCACCACACCCAAGTTTTTTTTTCTGTTTGTATTTTTCTTAGAGATGGGATTTCACCATGTTGCCCAGGCTGGTGTTGAAGTCCTGGGCTCAAGCGATCTACCCACCTGGGCCTCCCAGAGTGCTGGGATTACAGGCATGAGACACCAAAGGCCTCAATCAATTTTTGATGGCATTATTTGGCACATGCAGTTAAATAAGAATACGATAGACAACAGGGCACAGAAGTATGTGCATGACATATAACATGTGTCAGTGCTACGTTTTAATTGATTGTGTGATCAATTAAACTTTTATTGGAAAAGATAGAGCTAGAAATTTAAGCAAGTTATAGAAAGATTGTAAAACTTTCTTAGAAAAGTAGGGAAAAGTGGAAAAATTATGGAGGCATGAGGGTGTCTTCTTGAATGATTATAATTAAACAGCATCATCTATTACTTTCCATGTTCTCACCTGCCTCAGTGGCAGGGTCACACAACACTGACAGTTTCACCTCTGTTACTCTCTGGAATCCATCCTTTTCTGGCCTGTCTGGATTAGGAGCAGGAAGTGCTAATTAATTGATGGACTCTTAAGATTCAATGACATTTTGAGAACTTTTTTTTCAATGGGTTCACACTAAAGATCCATTTATTTATAAAAATAATTTTATTTTTACCATTCGCAATGACAGCTGCTAATCCTCATCTTGTCAGCCCAAATTTGTTAAGCTTTATAACTATCTTCCCCATCAGACTGCATTTCAAGAAGCTGCTTCCCAAGTCTCTGGATCTTTATTTTACTTGCTTAGATCTTAAATATAAGATAGATTTGACTAATAATTACAGAACTACATTGGAATTCTAAGTGTTCAGGCAGGCTGTAGAATGTATAATTGTAATTCACATTCTTTTTATTCGAATATTCTTGCTTGAGTAAACTGCACTAAGAATAAGAATGTAGTGACTGAGTGCCTTCCTGATACAGCAGAAGCTAGAAAGTACTGAAGCATTACTATTCCCCGGGGTTTATTGTTATGTAAGTTCCTATTCAGCTTCCTTTGTTTTCTTTCACTTTTGAGAACTTAACTTTCGTTTCTCACCCAGCTTCTGTGGGGAAACGCAATTGTGGAGACCAGACCTCTGGCTGACGAGTGAATCTGATCCACACCTTCTCCTTCCTTTCCCTCACTCTTCTCCCTTGATTCAAGACTCCTCCACTTTGGACTGAAGGTGAGTGGGGTGAGTTGAGGGAGCATAGAATGGGAGGCTTTTTTTTTTTTTTTTTGGTGACAGAATCTCGCTCCGTCTCCATGCGCCAGGCTGGAGTGCCGTGGCGCAATCTCGGCTCACTGCAACCTCCAAGAATGGGAGGCTTTGAGAAGAACAGATTGTGGCTGGGTGAGTTTAATTTGTGGTTCTGAAGTTGCTCTGCATAACCAAAAAGAGGCAGCCTGTGAACTGTCTGCTGAGATGGGAGAGGAAGAAAGCATTGAATTTGGGAGAGGAGTACCTTTAAAGAAGAGAGGTTTGCAGAAACAAAAAGCCTTGTTTCCTAGAGGGACCATTCATTTCTTGAATCTAGGTACCCCTATCACCTTCCTATTCTGTCATTTTGATTTTTCTACATTGCCAACATGGATCACAATATTCTCTTATTCAGAGGCAGCAAGTTTCTTCCTCTTTTCTTCCAAAGAAGGCTGTGCAGTGAAGCTCTGATTTTATTTTTCGTAAAGAGACCTCATGATGAGGTTCAGCAGGGATGAGAGCCCTTATCTGGACCTGGGTGTGGGGGGAAGGAGGCTTAGCTACTCATTCTTCAGGAGTAAGGCCCTTTGTAAGCGTATCCCTTTACTTGCCTTCTGGTAACTTCTTGGGTGCTGTCCACAGCTTTCCTGATAAATTAGCAGCCCTTTGGTTCATCTGATGAGAGAGGCTGT
The DNA here is from genome assembly GCA_963573385.1 of Cacajao melanocephalus. NCBI lineage: Eukaryota > Metazoa > Chordata > Mammalia > Primates > Pitheciidae > Cacajao > Cacajao melanocephalus. The sequence goes on from CAUYLG010067307.1 coordinate 76,514, forward strand.
GGTACTGTCAGACTGCTGCCCATCTCTGCAGATCCCCTTTGGTCACTTGTCTCTGAAGGCCCAGTCACAGGGAACTTGTTCTTCTGTGAGTGCCCACAGCTTACTCTTACCTCAGTAGCGCCTCATGAACCTCTGCTGTCTTCTCCTGCTTTAGAAGTTGCTTTTTATTATTCTAAGTGCACCTTTTCATCGTGTGTTACCTCAACACCCTATTCAATTTTCCCTTGCACGGAGTTAAGGCAAGGGGTTGGTAATTTCTCCTGAGTCTTACCCTGATCTTATCTCTGAGCATTCTGTACCTTGATGCCTGTGTCATCCATATTCTGATGTGTACTTTTCTTTCTTTCATTTTTCAGAGGTCCAGGTAACTGTCTCCTTATGTGTCTATGCTGTACATCTTGTCAAGGTCCATATCTAGTATTTATTAATTGTCTACTCAAGTCTAGTACAGGGCCCAATAAATAAAAGTGTACTTTTAATTTAATTTTTTTTTTTTTGAGATGGAGTTTCGCTCTTGTTGCCAGTCTGGAGTGCAATGGCGCGATCTTGGCTCACTGCAACCTCCATCTCCTGGGTTCAAGCAATTTTCCTGCCTCAGCCTCCCAGGTAGCTGAGATGACAGGTGCCTGCCACCACACCCAGCTAACTTTTGTATTTTTAGTAGAGACAAGGTTTCACCATGTTGGCCAGGCTGGTCTCGAACTCCTGAGCTCGTGATCTGCTTGCCTAGGCCTCTCAAAGTGCTGGGATTACAGGCGTGAGCCACCACGCCCGGCCTTAAGATGTTTTTGATTAAATTCACAAAACAAAAGCATACAGCTATAGTAAAAATAAATTACCATCTATTCGATACCTAATCAATATTAAATACCTGCAAGAGATTATTCTCTAGGGAAAAGGAAGTAAACACCCAGTTGAAAAAAGGAGGTAAACAAGCAGTTTTAATGTAGCAAAAACGTAGCAGCTACTACAGGATACATGTAAAACCAACAAAACAAAAGCAGGAAACCAAAAGGTCTGCAATAGGATAGGGTATTTGTAGTGCTCTTGGCAAGGGCTTTGCAAGTTTCAATAGATTTCAGATTAGGTCTCACTGTGAGAAAGTGATTTTGAGCAGAATCTTCAATAAAAGGATGGATTTAAGAAGTGATGAACTAACTGTGAAAGAAAGGGATGAGACCGGGGTAGCTTTATGAAAATTGTCCTTTGTTACAAAATGACTTATCTGAAATATATGGACCAGAGAGTTAGAACTCTTGGAAAATGGGTCATTAATGTGGGGAAAACTAAACCCTGGATATTTTAAAAGGAACTCTTGAGTTTAGAGGAATAAGAAGTGGTAACAATGTTTCTGAGTTCGCCAGGTTTCTGCATGCCTGCTTTCTCCATTGGTAGTTCCTGACCCAGGGAATGGGGAAATTTAAAAGATGTTGGCTAGGCCAGGCATGGTGGCTCGTGCCTATGCCTAGCTAAAATCCCAGCACTTTCAGAGGCTGAGACAAGAGAATCACTTGAGTTCAAGAGTTCAAGATCAGCCTGGGCAATATAATGAGACCTTGTCTCAAAAAAAAAAAATAAATAAATAAGAGAGAGAGAGATTGGTGGCTAAACACCTCATAGTAGTTTTTCTCCTTATGGCGTAGCCATTCTAATTTCATTTCATTTATTTTTTCTTTTTCTGTTTTGAGATGGAGTCTCCCTCTGTTGCCCAGGCATGATCTTGGCTCATTGCAACCTTTGCCTCACTAGTTCAAGCAATACTCATGCCTCAGCCTCTTGAGTGAGTTGTTGGGACTACAGGTGCCCGCTACCATGCCTGGCTAAGTTTTGCATTTTTTCAGTAGAGACAGGGTTTTACCATATTGGCCAGGCTGGTCTCAAACTCCTGACCTCAGGTGATCCGCCCACCTTGGCCTCCCAAAATGCTGGGGGCTTGAGCCATCATTCCCAGCCTTTTTTTTTTTTTTTTTTGAGATGGAGTCTCGCTCTGATACGAGGCTGGAGTGCAGTGGCACAATCTGGGTTCACTGCAACCTCCGCCTCCCAGTTCAAGTGATTCTTCTGCCTCAGTCTCTTGGGTAGCTGGGACTACAAACGTGTACCACTATATCCGGCTAATTTTTTTTTGTATTTTTTAGTAGAGATGGGGTTTCACCATATTGGCCAGGATGGTCTCCATCTCTTGACCTCGTGATCCGCCCGCCTCAGCCTCCCAAAGTGCTGGGATTACAGGTGTGAGTGACCATGTCCAGCCCATTTGTTTTAAAATCTAAATTGTGCAGATACAGAAAGCTTCTGTGCAATTAATTAGAATATTCTGAAATAAGTAAGCTAAGGACCTAGTTAGCCTTAACCATGTCATAAAAATTACATTCATACCACCTACAAAGGGGAGCATGCATTTTGTTTATGTGTCTGTCTGTCTATCTGTCTTAGATTGGAAAAGTTTCAATGGGGCAACATTTCTTCAATGTTAGGATAAAGAATGAATAAATGAAGAAAACTAAGCACTTGTATTAGTTTTCTAGTGTTGCCATAGACAAAATACCAAAAGTGGTCAGTTTAAATAGCAGAAATATATTGTCTTACAATTCCGGAGGCTAGTTATCCAAGTTAAAACGTGTTGGCAGGACTGGTTCCTTCTGAAGGCTATAAAGGAGGCATCTACTCCATGCCTCTCTTCTAGCTTCTAATAGTTTCCCGGAAACCTTTGGCATTCCTTGGCTTATAGGTGCATCACCCTGATCTCTGCTTTCTTCTTCACCCTGGCATATTCTTTGTGTGTAAATTTCCCTTTTATATAAGGACACAGTTGTATTGGATGAGGGTCTACCCTGATGACCACATGATAACTTAATAGTATTTAAATATACTGGCTTCAAATAAGAGAACATTCACACATCAGGACTTCAACATCATTTGGGGAGAAACAATCCATCCCATAGTAGCATTCATTGTGTTTGAAATGGAACAGACTTTATCTCTCCATTACATATTCTCAATATATTTGGCCTCCTTTATGAATTGAGACTTCGCTCTCATGACCAACAGATGTTTCTTTGAAATGTGTATTCATTGAATGTATGTCATGTGTGTGATTCCACAACTATTTTAGCTTCTTTTCCTCTTCCCTGCAGACATACACCTTTAAGTTCCTATCATCATCCTTGTCATATGTCCAGGCCAAGGTGAAATTTCAACATTTAAAACCACAGCATGCCCCGTAGGTTTGGATCTCTCCATTTCTATATTCCCATAGCATTGAGCACCAATATAGCTCTTGTAGCCTTCACCTCTGTTATCTGTTTAAATCTGTACAGTAGTGGAGAGCACTCTGAAGGAGGACCTTGGGGCAATACATTCACTCTACCTATTAGATTAGAATGAGTGATCTTTGTAAGTCACTTGATTCCATTGACACACTCAAAGAAAGGGAGTATTCTTATTTCTCAAGGGTTTTGTATGAAGAATAAATAAGTCACAGTGATTTCTAAGTTGTAACTGGTTATAAAATTGCTCATGATAAAATTATTTTCCTATTATGGTGGCAGTGGTGGTGGTGGTGGTGGTGATGTGTGTGTGTGTGTGTGTGTGTGTATGTTCGTGGGGAGTGAGTGTGAGGGCCTGGGAGGACTTGCTGTGGGTAGATGTATTAGGATATAAATGCTTCTTCACTGGAAACCATAATTGTGGCCCTAAGCTCAGCTATTGGGAAACTGCTAATTAATGGAAAGAAAATATAAAAATCTGATTAAAAGGTCTAATCATCTATGGAGGGATAAGGAAGTTCTAGCTTTATATATTCTTTTAGCATTTTATTTCTGTATGTGATTCACTCTTCTACATTTTTTCTGATGTTAAAAATCTGATTAAAAGGTCTAATTATCTATGGAGGGATAAGGAAATTCTAGCTTTATATATTTGTTTAGCATTTTATTTCTGTATGTGATTCATTCTTCTAGGTATAGAGGATATATCAATGAACAAAAACAGTACCGGGTCTATGCATGGATTACTTTTCAGGAGGAAGAGGTAGACATTTAAATAACAATGTTATATATTACATCTAAAAATAAGAGAAACCAAATGTACAGTGAGAGATATTGCCGGCGGTTTTGCTGTAAGTAAGTTATAGCACGTCCTTCTAAGAAGAGGACATGTAAGAGGAGACTGAATTAAATGTAAGAGTGAGTCTTGCTCTTGCTGACATCAAGGGGAGGATCATTTTATGCAGAGAGAAGAGGAAGTGCAAAAGTGTTGAGGCAATCATAGATTTGATAGTTTAATTGAGGAGGTGTTTTTGACATGGGGAAAAAGGCAGAGTAGATAAACCTTAACACTGTAAGTAAAATAAGTTAGACACCAAAGACCCCATATATTCTGTTTTTATGAATTAGTTAAAAACCCAAAAGATTTTAGTGGTTGCCTGGAGCTTGGAATCAGAATAGGAGTGATGGCATTAGGTTGTGGGTTTTTCTTTTTTCAGGTGGTAAAAACAGTTTAAAATTGGGTTATATTAATAGTTATATGATTCCACAAATTTACCAGAAATTTTGAAATTATACACTTAAAATGAGTGTGTTTGATGCTATGTAAATACAACTCAATAGCTTAAAACTAGTGAATTATTCACATACTAGGGATACAATCATGCCATTCAGAGAGAAAAGCATGTGTGCAAGCATGTGTGTTTAGTGCATTTAACATGGAAAATGTGTTTTGGGTTGGGGGACAAAGGGCAGGAGAAATGATGGGTTACACAAGACTTTTGGTAGAAGAGCCTCAGTCCTCTCCAGTAGAAAAAGAGAAAATAACCATAGTTGCTTTGATGGGATAAAATTTGTCCTGAGACAAAAATTAAGAATAAAGTGTTTGAAATTACTACAAAGTCCTTTTTATTCTGTCATTGGTTTATTCTTCATGTCTTTCTTTTCTCCTTTCTCTGTTAAATATTAATGTTTTGTCATGTTGTAAATCTCAGTAAAATCAGTATTCTTTCTATTCCCTCTTTTCTTATCCTGTTCTCTTCAATATTCCCAGTGCTGCAGGAGTTTGTGACCAAGAACTTCGAGGGTCAAGACAGAAAGAAGCCAAGGGAGCAGTACAATGGAATTTTCAGTAAAGGTAGACATAGGGAAGGAGGTGACCTGCCCCATCTGCTTGGAGCTCCTGACAGACCCTCTGAGCATAGATTGTGGCCACAGCTTCTGCCATGCCTGCATCACTGCAAAGAACAAGTCAATGATCATCTCAGGAGGGCAAAGCAGCTGTCCTGTGTGTCAGACCAGATTCCAGCCTGGGAACCTCCGACCTAATCGGCATCTGGCCAACATAGTGCAGAGAGTCAGGGAGGTCAACATGAGCCCAGAGGAGGGGCAGAAGAGAGATGTCTGTGAGCACCATGGAAAAAAACTCCAGATCTTCTGTAAGGAGGATGGAAAAGTCATTTGCTGGGTTTGTGAACTGTCTCAGGAACACCAAGGTCATCAAACATTCCTTATACACGAGGTGGTCAAGGAATGTCAGGTAGGTTCCAAGGTAGAGGAAGAGAGAGCAGAGAGCAGAAGATGGTACCTGATGTGAAATCTCCACTTTTCTTTTTAATCCTTTTTTATTCCCCTGTCACCATAGAACTGAGAGCCATGTGATCTCTTTCCGTATTCTTTGCTTAGTCTCTGAAGCTTGAAGGACATTGCTACACATTGTTTCTATTTAAAGACAAATACAAATTTTAGCAAAGAAATGTTGAATGAATGGAGAATTGCTTTGTAAGATAAGCTCTAAATGGCACTCTAAGCAGAAAGGTGTTTTTGGGAACATGTCTGGTTAGATGTGGGAAGAGTGGCAATGAGAGGAAGTTTTTCCTTACTGCAAGGTCTGCTTTTTCTCTAGGAAAAGAATGAGGCTACTCTTGATAAGGCGATGGTGACTTTGTTGGAAGTAAATGTTTGGTGCTGCCATGAGAACATAGCACTCAGGCAAAAGTTTTCTCAGCAAGGCAAATTTACTTCTATAGAAAGGTGCATCTCATGGATGGAGCAATGGCGAGAGTATACTGGACGAGGGAGGGGAAGGGGGTCTTATTCCTAATGCCGCTAGTCCTTACTGCTATGTCTTTCCCTTATTGGCTAGGGTTGGACCGCACAGTCTAAGTTAATTCTGATTGGCTGTTTTAAAGAGAGTAAAGATACGAGCCAGAGGGGCAGGGTGAGTAGTTTGAGCAGGAAAGAGGGTTACAGAACAGGTGACTAAGGATGCCTAAGGACAGAACAGGCGACTAAGGATGCCTAAGGACAGAACAGTGACTAAGGATGCCTAAGGACAGAACAGGTGATAGAAGCTAGGAGGGGGTTGTTTACTGAAACTAGGGGCAAGGAGGTGTAATGAACAAGGAAGTTAAACTTTAAAGTGGAGAACAAAGAACAGGGAAGCTGAACATACCTGACATACTGGTTCTTTAGAGAGGAATTTAGAACTCATTGTTCTTAACAATTTTTCTCCCTCTTGAATTTTAAAAGAAGTTAACAGGTTAAACTTTGAAGAGGAATTTACTGTATCCTACAACTTCCATCATCCAGGAATAAGGAATACATTCATCTCCTCAGATTTTCCCCCATGCCATAGGTTCTAATTACCAGCCTCACTGTCTGTAAACTAGTCCCTTCTGAAAGCCACCCAATTTCTTCTCTGCTATCTTCTATCCAGGTGCTGAGAAAGCTCGTAACTTGACTCTATTATAATTTCTTTCTCATAGGAAAGGCTGCAGGCAGCCCTGCAGAGGCTGTTAAAGGAGGATCAAGAAGCTGAGAAGCTGGAAGTTGACATTGGACAAGAGAAAACCAGCTGGAAGGCAGGAAGAGACACTTCCTAAGGATCATTAGACAGATATCTGGGCAGGACCTTGGGCTCTAGCACAAGGAGACCCCTTCCTCTTTGCTACACTAGAATTAATGAGTATAGAAGCCATTCGATTAGTTCTCATTTCATTCCTTCCCTGTTGGAGTTTGAGGCCTGGAGAGTTAACATATCATAAATTAACACAGTATTTGGAAGTGAAAGCATGGAGGGAAATAAAAATGCTTCCTGTGAATCCTGTGTCCCATTTGTGTCATCAGGTTTGAGGTACCAATCCTTCCAGTAAATACCCTGGAAAAAGACCCAAGATTCCGTTTAGGGGGTTTGGATAGAGGGATTTAAGACACAGAAAGGCAAGTTTGTCCAGGACAGATGTCTACAATCCATACCTCACCCAGGCATCACATTTTGTCTCAGATTAGGCCTCAATAAAACAGACTTGAGTATATTGCTTTGGGAGGAGCTCAGGTTAAAAAATAGAAAAACATGGCTTCACTAGAAATTGCTTATTGGCTTTTGCCTCCTATTCCTTTTGAGAACTCCCTGAGAAAACAGTTCTTATACTGGCTCCCAGGGTCATACAAAGCAGGCCTTCAACCAGCCAAACTGACTGCCTCTTTCTCTTCTTATTCCCAAGAATTATATCCAGACCGAGAGACAGAAGATTCTGAAAGGGTTCAATGAAATGAGAGCCATCTTGGATGGTGAGGAGCAGAGAGAGCTGCAGAAGCTGGAGGAAGGTGAGGTGAATGTGCTGGAGAACCTGGCAGCAGCTAAAGACCAGCTGGTCCAGCAGAGGCAGTATGCCAGCAAGCTCATCTCAAACCTCCAGCAGAGGATAAGGGGGTCGTCAGTAGAGATGCTGCAGGTAAGACCTGGGATGGAGCACCTACATATGAGATTAGGGGAAAAACACGGAGGCTGATTTTCCTTTCCTTCCCAGTCCCTAGGCTTTCTAGGTGACATTAAACGGTCCCTTTGGCCCAGCAGTGCCCCTTTTATGCCAATCATTTCACGGGTCATAAAGATAGTCAAATATATGAATAGCAAGGGAAATTACCATTGTTATTTACTTATGATAGGCCATGTAAAAATTTGAGCTTGGAGAGAAGATTCTTTGTATTATAAGCAAATCAGTTTTAGAACTTTCCCATCACTTCAAAAATATTTCTCACGCCTGTTTCTATCTCCATATCTGTTTTTATCTCCACTTCCTGGCAATCATCTGTTTTCTGTCTGTATTAATTGGCGTCTCTGGACTTTTCAATATAAATTGAATTACACAACATGTAGTCTTTTGCATCTAGCATCTTTCACTTAGCATAATATTTTGAGGTTTATTCACATTGCAGTATGTATAAGCATTTTTCTCCTTCTTATTGCTAATGCTATTCCATTATCTGAATATATAATATTATGTTTATGTATTCACCAGTGGGTGATTATATGAATATTTTCCAGTTAGGGACTGTTAAGAATAATGCTACAGTAAGCATTCACTTACGTGTTCTCATACAAACATGTTTTCATTTATCTTGAGTAGATTTTAAGAGTGTTGTACATTAAGTTTATGTATAATTTTTAAGTCATACTATTTTCCAAAGTTGTTACTCATTTTATATTCCTGTAAGCAATATAAAAAGTTTCTAGATTCTTCTCATCCTTGCTAATACTTATGCTGCCTGCTTTTTTTTGTTGTTACAGTCTTTCTAGTGGGAATGTATTGGTATCTCAATGTATTTGCTTTATCCTAATAACTAATACTGCTGAAAGGCTTCTTATTTCTACATGTAGATTCTATACTTGTTTTTAGAGTTTTTCCTGTTTTTTTTTTTTGTTTTTGGTGCTATTGCATTTTTTTAAAAAATTCAATTCTTCATTGATGGCACATAGCAAAGGCGTAGCACATAGAAAAAATGTCTTATGTAACTTATGCAACTTATTAGTCATAGAAGAGATTTGTTTTAATATGAATTCTTTGGCATTTTCTACATAGAAAATCATGTCATCTGAGAATGAAGCTTTATTTCATACTTTGCAGTTTGTGTAGTTTTTCCTTTGTCTTTGCTTGTTTCGTTGCACTAGCTAGGACTCCTAGTACAATGTTCAATAGGCATGGTGAGAGGGAATAATATCCTTTCCTTTTTTCTGACCTTAGGAGGAAAGTACTCAGTCTCTTACTCTTAAGTATGATGTTAGCTCTATGGGAGTCTCTCCTTTATTTTGTTTTATTTTTAGACTTTTAATGAAGTTGAGAAACTTCCTCTTTTTTTTTTTTTTTTTTTTGAGATTTAGTCTCGTTTTGTGACCCAGGCTGGAGAGCAGTGGCACGATCTTGCCCACTGCAAACTCCACCTCCTGGGTTCAAGCAATTCTCATGCCTCAGCCTCCCAAGTAACAGAGATTACAGGCACGTGCCACTATGCCCAGGTGATTTTTTTGTGTGTGTTTTTAGTAGAGATGGGGTTTCGCCATGTTGGCCAGTCTGGTCTCAAACTCCTGACCTCAGGTGATCTGCCCACCTCAGCCTCTCAAAGTACTAGGATCACAGATGTGAGCCACCTCCCGAGTAGCTGGGATTACAGGCACACGCCACCATGACCAGCTAATTTTTGTATTTTTTTTTTTTTTTTTAGTAGAGATGGGGTTTCACCATGTTGGCCAGAATGGTCTCAATCTCCTGACCTGGTGATCTGCCCACCTCTACTTCCCAAAGTGCTGGCATTACAGGTGTGAGCCACCATGCCTGGCCAAGGACGTTCTCTTTTATTACCAGTTTATTGAGAGGATTTATCTGAATAGATGTTGATTTTCTTGCTGAATTTTAGGACTCATTTATAGATTCTGGATATTAATACCTTATCAGACATATGATTTGTAAATATGCTTTCCCATTCTGTGGATTGGCTTTTCACTCTCTTCATAGTGTTCTTGATAAATTAGGAGTAATTTTTTGAAGTTTAATTTTGGTAAAGGTCTATTTTTTTTTCTCACATTGCCTTTAATTTTTATATCATAGCCAACAAATCACTACCAAATCCAATATCATGGATTTCCCCCCATTTTTTTAGGAGTTTTATAGCTTTAGGTTTTTGATTCATTTTTAGTTATAGTGTTTATATGGTATAAGTTACCCGTTTTTAATGTTATTGTAGCCATTGTATTACACTGTGCCATTTTTTGGAAGTAGTTTGGTAATAAGGGTGAAGAGGTGGCAGACAGCTGAGGAATAGACCGTAGTGAACAATATTTGTTTGTCTGTCCAACTTCTATTCCTTTTGATTGTTTCTTTATAATAATTCTTTGAGGAACCATCCCTACCCTGTCTCATTCCAGATAGTTGGTTAAGGTTGACAAAATTAGTAGCATTAGGCATGTATGTGTTACTCAGTTCTGGGTAAATCATTATATCCAATTCTTCTCTTTTTACCAACCGTACAGTAATTATTTTTACATATATACTTGACCCAATTCAGGTTGATCGTTTGCATGCCTTAGTATTTTACTGTCATAAGTAAAAAGAGAAGTTGTCTTTTCTGATGGATCTTATATCAAGGATAATAATTTAAACCAGGAGATTCAAGCTGATACCGTAATTAATCTGAAAAAAAGTCAACATTATAGGTATAAAATAGAATTTGTAGAAGAAAAACCAGATTCTGATGGCAAGGTTTTAGCTTAAAAACCTAGCTATGAGTAAAATTATACTTGATTCCTTGAATTTGTTTTTTAAAAATGTAAACCAGTTTTAGTTGAGTTTTGTCTTATAGCAACAAAAAAGCTGATACAGACAGTAAAACTCTTTCTGAGGGTATAAAGTCAACTGGAGGTCAATTCTTTGTTGTTATAAAGGGGGTCAGATCAGACAGAGGAAGACCAAATATACTGGCACATACTTGTTCAAAAACATAAAGGAAATAATGGTTATGGTGAGGAAGAAAAGATAGCCAAAAACAATTTAAAATGCAAACTAGACTAGGTTAATAAAATGTTGGAATCCAAGATAAAATTTTATAGTTTCTAAGATGATAACTCAGTGGATATTAACACTGTTCTAGACAGTGGGGTGTAAGTAGTTGGGAACTAGTAAGTTACATTTAAGACCTACTCAGTTACTTGTTCCTGTGGCTTGTTTCATACTGAAAAATGGATGAGATCACCTACGGTGGAGTTTAGTCAGCATGTAGGGTGAGTACAGGGAGGCCAGACAAACTTTTACTTGAAATGTTTGCTTGCTTTTACTCACAGCAAAAGTACACTTCTTAAGGACTGTTACTATTAATTTTTCATAATTGAATCCCTAAAGCCTGAAAAAATATCTGTCAAACAGTAGATTTCGCCATTTTGTGTCTGTTGATGTATAAAATAAAAACACGATGAATTAATGAGGTTATCTCGTTAAAAATGTATAAAAATAGTGGAGCTCCTCCCTCTCTTTTAAATATATTCCTTCTTGAGATACTCGAAGCATCCTCCTAACACCCTCATCTGAGTCCTCTGTAGTGGTCAGTCTGGATCTTATCTCCACACTTTGTCACCAGTCTGTGACCATCTGTTTATTCCCACCATATCAAGGGATAATAAAAGTGGGGGGAGGAAGGTGGATAAAACTTTCTGTAAGAGAGGAGGACCTATCACTCTTTTGAGCATTGCTAGACGAAATACAGGATGCTCAGTTAAAGTTTAATTTCAGATAAAGGAAACATAATATGTTTAGTTTAAGAGTATCTTAAATATTGCAGGGGTCATACATATAACAAAAAAAATGTATTGTTTATCCCAAATTGAAATTGAACTAGCCACTTTTATGTTCTAACTCTGGCAACCCTAATTTGACTCATGTTTTCTATCTTTTCCCCAGGGTGTGATTGACGTCATGAGAAGGTATATATGGAAGAGAGATATGGTCTTATTTGCCTGAAAAGAGGATTATAGTCCTGAGATATATTGTCAATCAGAACAACTTAAAAAATTACAAGGCTGGGAAATTTGTGTATTAAGTTGTCCCAAACTGCTAATCACAGATTAAAGTTTTCAATTGTAAGAGATTTAGGTGTTGGGAGGTCACAGAGTTAGGAGGCCTTAGGAATAAGAGTTTGCAATATCAGAACCCCATGACTTCGGTCACTATATTCAAACCGCTGTCTGTTGTTTCCATACAGCATAGAAGCCTGTCTTATTGCAGTGAGGATCTGCCCTCTTTCTATGCCAGACTCAAATTTTCCAAACACCATACCTTTATATTTGCATTTCTCCCTGAGAATAAAATAAGCCATAACTTTCTTAGATTTCTACAGAAATACATTCGAGTCTTGAGGAATAGTGACTTTGGTCCTGGTGCCAATATAATCTTTTCTTGCTCACATACTTTACTATCTTGTAGGAAAAAATAATATTCTTGTGTCTAAAGTTGCCCACCTACTTAGCAGCATCAAAGTTTTTTTAAACACATGAAAATCAGACCACTATTAATTAATTTAATCATTGTAATTTCTTCTTTGCCCAGGGAGCTTGCAACCTCAGACATTATTCTCTAGGCCTCATATTGGGATAACAGGTTTTGGAAAACATTTAGCTTTTCAATATAGGACCCCATCTTGATATCCCTCAACCACTCAGTAGATGACAGATTCTGTGACCTCCTTGATGACCACCTCTCTGGGAAGCCACATCTCTGGCCTCTTTCTGGAGGACCCACTGAGATGGCAATGACTTTTCCAAATATTAAATAAGTTTTTTAGAGGCACCAAATATCTTTAAAAAGCATTATTGGCCGGGTGCAGTGGCTCACGCCTGTAATTCTAGTACTTTGGGAGGCCAAGGCAGGCGGATCACTTGAGGTCAGGAGTTCAAAAACAGCCTGGCCAACATGGTGAAACCCTGTCTCTATTAAAATCACAAAAATATTAGCCAGGCATGGTGGCAGACACCTGTAGTCCCAGCTACTCAGGAGGGTAAGGCAGGAGAATCTCTTGAACCCAGGAGTTCGAGGTTGCAGCAAGCTGAGGTCATGCCACTACACTCTAGCCTGGGCAACAGCGCCAGACTGTCTCAAAAAGAAAAGAAAAAACATTATTTTTTCTAATTTTATATTCATTTTTAAGAGGTAGAAAGCACGGGGCAATTATTATATTTTAAAAGGAAGAGAGTGAACATCTTTGAAGTGAAGACCTTTCCAAGGTTACCCAGAAAGGAAGTGGGCAGACAGGTAGACATGAGCACATTTCTCCGGGCTCCAGTGTTAGATGTCTTCCCTCTGCTGTCCTCAGGGAATAGGGTCAAAGTGCATCAGTATAGTGAAAGGTGAAAGAGACAGTGGTCTTGGATGGAGAGAAAATAGGGCAAAAGTGTAATGGTTATCAATTTTTTTTATCACTAGGAGTGAAACTTGGGTATTGAAGAAGCCAAAATCTGTTTCCAAGAAACTAAAGAGTGTATTCCAAATACCAGATCTGAGTGGAATGCTGCAAGTTCTTAGAGGTAAGGGGATTCAGGGGAAGGCTGTGTGTGGAATTCTTAGTATCAGGGCTCAACAGGGGAGCTGGTTTTTTTTTTTTTTTTTTTTTTTTTTTCAGGTTAGGGTATAGGAGAGGAGGTGGGCCAGAGAAGGAGGAAAATCCTGTGCTGTAGACGTGGTCCTGTCTTAGGGGAATGGCCAGGTGTCTGGTTCTTCCTCTCATTCACCAGTGCATAGGATCCCAGTATTCCCCTTTCCTTTCCCTACTCAGGAGAAGAGACAGGTGTCAGTGCTTACTCATTTGCTTCTAACAACATCACTGAAACTTTTGTCATTTCAGAGCTGACAGATGTCCAGTGCTACTGGGGTAAGATGATATGGACCTCAAATCACCTCCTTTCAGAATTGTGGTTACTATTAGATCTCATAATCTGAGTTCTATGTGTTCCTCCCCAAACTTGCCTATACCCTATAATTCTTAAGTGTCCTACTAACTTCTGACTTATCAACACAAGTTCTGTTTGATATTGACACAAGTTCCATTTTCATTATGTCTCTTCTCAATGCCACAAGACACATCTATCCCATATTCTTCACTTGACTCTGTAATTTTTTCTACAGTGGATGTGATGCTGAATCCAGGCAGTGCCACTTCGAATGTTGCTGTTTCTGTGGATCAGAGGCAAGTGGCAACTGTATGCACCAGCATGTTTAAGAATTCAAATCCACGAGATTTTTCTGCTTTTGGTGTCTTGGGCTCCCAATATTTCTCTTCAGGGAAATACTACTGGGAAGTAGATGTGTCTGGAAAGAGTGCCTGGATCCTGGGTGTACACAGTAAAATGAGTAATCTGAATAAAAGGAAGAGCTCTGGGTTAACTTTTGACCCAAGCGCAAATTATTCAAGTGTTTACTCCAAATACAGACCTCAGTATGGCTACTGGGTTATAGGATTACAGAACACATCTGAGTATAATGCTTTTGAGGATTCCTCCTCTTCTGATCTGAAGGTTTTGACTCTCTTTATGGCTGTGCCTCCCTGTCATATTGGGATTTTCCTAGACTATGAGGCAGGCATTGTCTCATTTTTTAATGTTACAAACCATGGAGCACTCATCTACAAGTTCTCTAGATGTCGCTTTTCTCAGCCTGCTTATCCATATTTCAATCCTTGGAACTGCCCAGTCCCCATGACCCTGTGCCCACCAAGCTCCTGAGTGTTCTCATTCCCTTACCCACTTCTGCATAGTAGCCCTTGTGCTGAGACTGAGATTCTTCACCTGAGTTCATCTCCACTGTGATCATCTCTTCCTTTATTTTCCCTTCTTTTACTTAGAATGTCTGTATTCGTTTGCTAGGGCTTCCATAAGAAAGCATCATAGACTGGTGACTTAAACTGTAATTGTATTGCTGTACCGTAGGCTAGAAATCCAAAATCTAGGTTCTTGCAGAGTTGGTTCTTTCTGAGGTCTACAAGGAAAGACTGTGTTCCATGCCTCTTTCTTTGGCTTGTAGATGCCATCTTGTCCCTATGACTCTTCACATTGTCTTTATGTACATCTCTGTGTCCAAGTTTTTGCTTTTTATTAAGACACCAGTCATACTGGCTCAGGGTCCACTGCTAATGACTTAATGAAGTCATTTTAATTTTATATTCTCTACAGAGACCTTATTTCCAAATAAGGTAATATTCGGAGGTATTGGGAATTAAAACTCCAACATATAAATATGAGGAAGTCGCAGTTTAACTCATAACATTCTTACTCTTTCTTGCAAGAGCTGCTTGCAATCTCTTGCAAGAAAGATATTATTCCTACTATCTTGGTTTTAATAGCAGTAAATATTATTATTGTTATTATTTTTGCATTTGCAAGGGAAACACATCTGATCCCTCCTATAGAAAGAACAGTATTGCTATAATTCCTTTGAACTCTCTTTTCTTCCTTGTTTCCTCTGCCACTTAAAAGATTGGAGAGGAGAAACTTGTCAACTCATATCCACGTTATCTAGCAAAGTACATAGGAATTTGTTACTAAGTAATGTATCCTTAAGACTGTGTTGGTTTACTAGTGACACTCCACATTCATCACAGAATTATAGCAGGAAGTCCATAGTAATTTATTTACTAATAGTGGATTTTTAATGCTCTGAGTTTCTGAGATCAAATTTTATCTTTTCACATACAAGTTATATAATCTTAAATAATTTACTTAATGTATATTGGTGTATTTTCCTAAAATTAATATTGGTGTGTAAGACTGTATCTAATTCCTTACTTTGAGAAACAAACTTTTATTAAATGTAAGGCACTTCTATGAATTTTAAATATAAAAATAAATATTGTTCTAATTATTACTGAAAAAAATGTCAGTCATTTCAATGTCTTGGAAAATAATTTTTTGTTTTTTTTCTGTTTTCTTTTTGCTTCAATAAAATAATACTTGTCTCTACTGAAGTCTCACTCCTCTGTTAACAAAATCTTGCTGCAGATAATATGAATTTCCATATGTCAAGTAAAGAAGGTCATGTCTAGGCTCAGCTGTCCTTGATAAGAGACGGCCTTATGCTGCTCAGATCTTTTTCTCGTAATGAAACAGTTGAGTATACCATTGCATTTACCATCCTATGTAGTTTTCTTTATTTTTTTTAAGTGTTTTTCAAACACAGGATGAGGAGTAGAAATACCTAGGATAGGAAAGACACAAGCCATTCTTACAGAGATATATTGTGTTAGTCAGGGCTCTCCAGAGAAACAGAACAGTAAGAGATATGTATTTATTATGACGAATTGGCTCACTTGATTATGGAGGCTAAGATTGTTCATTATCTGTCATTTGGAAACAGGAGACCCACGAAGCTGGTGAAACAAGTCAGTGTGGCTCTGAAGTCCTAAGAACCAGGGAGCTGATGGTATAAATGCCAGTACAAAGGCAGAAAAAGATGAAGTGACATGTTTCAGATCAAGCACTGAAGCAGGAAAAGGAGCAAATTTCTTCTTCCTGGACCCTTTCTTTTACTCAGGTTCTTCATGCATTAGATGATGTCCAGCAACTTTGGGAAGGGCAAGCTTTGGGGAGGTAGACATTATGAGTCCAGCTATTCAGATGCTAATCTTTTTCAGAAACACCCTTACAAATACAACCAGAAATAATGTTTAATCCAGGCACTCTACAGCTAGTCAAATTAGCATGTAAAATTAACCATAATGTATGCATTATAAATTAGGGCAGGTTATGCCACTGTACAGAATTCACATCAAAATTTGTAGGGCTTTGAAGAAAGAGGAGTAGTGTGAAAGTACCTAGATTGAGATTGATATAGACATGTATACACACTCATTCATATATCTATACCTATAGGTATATATCCATATAATAATATGTATAAATATAGATACATGAACAATATCCAAGATAATTTATACAAATATCGTAAAAAGGAGAGCTTATTTATTTATTTATTTATTTTTCTAAGACGAAGTTTCGCTCTTGTTGCCCAGGCCAGAGTGTAATGGTGCAATCTCGGCTTACTGCGACCTTTGCCTCCGGGTTCAAGCCATTCTCCTGCCTCAGCCTCCCGAGTAGCTGGGATTACAGGTGTGTGCCACTACACCTGGCTAATTTTTTTTTTTTTGTATTTTTAGTAGAGATGAGGTTTTGCCATGTTGGCCAGGCTGGTCTCGAACTCTTGACCTCAGGTGCTCTGCTCACCTTGACCACCCGTAATGTTGGGATTACAGGTGTAAGCCACTGTGCCCGGCCAAGGAGAAATTTATATAAAGGAGTTGAAAGAGTTTATAAATTGCTAAGAGTCTTCCTGATAGTCCAAAGCTATTGAGTAAAAGAAGCAGGATTAGTACCAGGCCTATGTTACTAAGCACCTGTGCTCACTCCTCTGCACCACACCACCATGGAGAAGGCAGCAGCTGATTTCCCAGAGAGACAGGACCAATGGGAGAGCCCAGAAAATGCTGAATCTGCAAGAGAAAGCTGGTACATTTTAAGAACAACTTAAGGTGCTATCAAACGTAAATTGATATTCTGGATACATATAGCCTTAAATGAAGAAGCAAATGGAAGCACTTTATGACAAATTTGCTATTGCAGAGGACATGAAGAAAATATTCTTTCCTCTTGGTGTAGAAGATGAACATTATAATTGAATGGTTACAAATTTGCATTCTGAAAACAGGTAGAATTTTAAGTAATGATGACATAGCCATGCCCTTATTAAATTAACTAATTTCTATGAGATTCAATTTTTTATTTGTAAAATGAATAAAAATAATAAGACCTACCTGACAGTGATATTATGAGAATTAAATAATAGTATATTTGTAATACCTTCTGCTATTTACTGGCACATACGCACTGACACAGAGTGATGTCTTATTTTTTTTCTTGTATTATTTTCTCTGACTTGAGATAAATAATTTTAAGAATGCATATTAATTTAGTTTTGAAATAATTAACTTTGATTTAAGAAATAGAATAATCTAAGTAAAGGATCACAGTCCTTAATATTTTTTAAATTCAGTTGTAAATCGATATTATATTATTGTACAATATCTTACCCATGCAGATAAAAGTTGCATTAGCTTTCTTTGCTACATAAAAATAGACTATTGCAAATTTAGTAGCAAGATAAATGTAAGATAAAAAATGTTATCTTACAGTGTCTGGATCAGAAGTCTGGACCCAGCCTAGATGGGTTTTCACCTTCACAATCTTGCCATAATGAACTCATAGTGCCAGCTGGAATGAGTTTTCAGATGGAAGTCAAAGTAGGGAAGGATCTATTTCCAAGCTAACTTAGGTTATTAGTAGAATTCAGTTCCTTGCACTTGTAGGACGTAGGCCTTCTGATCCTAAAGACTGCCCAAAGTTTCTTGCTACATGAACTTCTCAATAGGCAGTTCACACTACGGCTGTTGTCTCTTCAAGGCCAACGGGAGAAGGAGACTATTCTAGTGAGAAGGACTTAGGTGATATGAGACAATCAGGGTAGCAACATCCCATCACTTTTGCCATGTACCATTGGTTATAAGGTATTCAGAAATTCTGCCTACTTTAAAAGGGAAGAAATTGCATAAAGGCATGAGTATGAAGAGGTGGAAATTAGTGGGTGTCTGTTCATTACAGAGGGGTTTGGAGAAAGCTAGTGAAACCGTTCCTTAGCCATTGCTTAGGACCCTCTGTCAATGGGAATGGGCAGTGGGCTTCTGTAAGCCACATTAACTCAACTCAGGTCTCTGGCCCTGATAAATACTCTGTGGTGCAGCAAGTTGTTGAAACTTCAAAGGAAAGAAAAGGGGTGTAGAGCTCCTTGAGGTCACTTTGCCCAACAGCCCTAAATTAACCTTAGAGACTTACTTAAATGCCCTTCAGAGGTAATCTTTCTATAGTTAGTAAGCAAGACATAGCACAGTATAGGGTGACTTATTACAGGCCTCATTCTTCAGAGTGCCCCGACAGCAGCTGCTGCCTTGATAAAAGCACACAAGCAGCAGCAGCAGCCACATCCTTCAGGGAAGTGCCAGAAAGCCTGTGGGAAGCCTGAGCTGAGCTCAAATCAGTCATCCCTGCCTGGTTCCCAGAAGTTCTGGCCATAAAACAGCCATCTACCTGGGCCACAGCTCCACTCAGCTCTCTAATCCCTCTCTCCACCCCAGAAAACATGTCTAAATCTTTATAGACAGCCTCTGTGACCCATCTAGGGTGATTTTCCCCCTGCCTCTCTCTGTGTGTCTGGGAGTGAGTTAGAGGGCCCCATTTTGCCCAGATTTCTCAGTTTTCAGAAATAAACAAGGCTAGGACTTAAGGTGATGTTCCTGTTTCTAGGAGGGACCTGAGGCTCTATGCCAAGGTTAATGTCCAATAAACAGATAAAAGAAAATTGCACTTCTTGGACATTTTAGATACTGGTGCATTTCAGATACCTGAAATCGCTGACATCAAGAGGAGGGAAAAATAGATAATGCTTGCTGGTTGGGAGTCTGAGGTGACCACTACTGTTAAAGAAAAAATTATTTATGATACTTACTAAAGATGTACAGTAAAAAAAAACTTTATTTAAAGAGTAGAGGAGATTGGACACAACACTAAATACAGTAAGTCCTCACTTAATATCACTGATAGGTTTTTGGAAATGGTGACTTTAAGTGAAACAACATACAAAAGGTCCTCTATGTCATTTTGTTCAACTACGTTTTGTTCTGACATTGATAAGAAAAGGAAAATTGGTTTTCTTAGATGTCGTTTCACTTAAACTTGCAGTTTCCAAGAACCTATAAACAACCTTAAGTGAGGACTTACTGCACAATAAACCAAGGTGTAGGGTAGGGGATCAGTGGATAAACTACTAAGAGGTTGGGCAATTTTTTGCTAAACTGATCTAACAGAATTTTTGCTGAAGACAGTCCAGGGTGGTAAGACATCAAGGAGGGTCAGAACAAGGGTGAAGGATTTTTACTAAACTGACTCAATATGATTCTTCATAAAACTGAATGATGCAGAGAAGAACACAAAAGTTCAAAAGTCAGGGCCCAGTTGAGAAAAGATTTCAGAGGAGCCTGACTGGAATATGGTTAAGAAGAGAATATTTGTCACGACCTAGATTTGCCCAAGCTTGATTGCAGGTGGATACCTTCAGGTCCCTGTAGTCTTTACTGCTGTGGCTCCTGCTGCTGAATGTATTACTGGTACCGGCAAATTGTCTGTGTGCACACTTCTGCTAGTCTTAACCCCCAAGCCATAATGGAAATTGCTGCTGTTAGGGACATCATTTTACTAGGGTGTGTTGTAAGACTGTAAACCTACCTGACTATAGCCAGGCATAGTCTGAGCTATAGCTAACAAGGTGATCATTTTAGTACTTCTTGGGCTGGAATATAAAACAAGCCCCTCAGTGGATATTTGGGATAAAGTAAATTTGGATAAAATCAGTTCTCTTCCTAATAAATTTTATTACCCATGTGTATGCTCACTAGGGAGATCTCTACCCTTGACAAAAAAGCATCATCAACCAGCAGACCAGGCTTGTCAACCAAACATGGAGACCAAACTATGTTTTTCTCCACTCCAGAATTAAAAAACAAAAACTATATGATCATTTAAATAGATGCAGAAAAGGCTTTCAATAAAGTCTAACATTCCTTTATGGTAAAAATCCTCAACAAATTAGGCATCAAAAAAATACCTCAAAATAATAAGGACCATCTATGGAAACCCCACAGCCAACATTATACTGAATGGGCAGAAGCTGGAAGCATTTCCTTTGAAAACTGAAACAAAAAAAAATGCCTACTTTCAGGACTCCTATTTAATATTAATACTGGAAGTCCTAGCCAAAAAGGCAAGATAAAGAAATAAAATGAATTCAAATAGAAAAAGAAGAAGTCAAATTATCTCTCTTCATTGATGATGTGATTCTATACTTAGAAAACACTAAACTCTTGGCTGACAACTGATTGGTTTCAAGATACAAAACCAATGTACAAAAATTGGTAGCATTTCTATACAACAGTAATACCCAGGTTGAGAGTCATATTAAGAACACAATCCCATTTACAATAGCCACAAAGAAAATAAAATACCTAGGAATACAGCTAAGCAAAGAGGTGAAAGCTCTCTGCAAGGAGAACTACAAAATACTGCTGAAAGAGTATCAGCAGATTTCACAAGATGACACAAATAAATGGAAAAACATTCCATGCTCATGGATTGAAAGAATAATGTTATTAAAATTGCCATACTACCTGAAGAAATTTACAGATTCAACACTATTCCCATCAAACTACCAACATCTTTCTTCACAGAATAGCCAAGACAATTTTAAGCAAATATAATAAAGCTGGAGGCATCATGTGATCTGACTTCAAACTATATTATAAAGCTGCAGTAACCAAAACAGCATGCTACTGGCACAAAAACGAACACATAGATCAATGGAACCAAATAGAAAAGTCAGAAATAAGGCTGCACACCAACAACTATCTAATCTTCAATGAAGGCTTACAAAAAACAAATAATTAGAAAGAACTCCTTATTCAATAAAGTGCTGGGATAACTGGTTAGCCATGTTCAGAAGAATGAAACTGGACACTTAACTTTAACTATATAAAAAATAATTCAAGATGGATTAAAGGCTGGGTGTCATGGCTCTTGCTTATAATCCCAGCACTTTCGGAGGCTGAGACAAGAGGATTGCTTGAGCCCAAGAGTTTTAGATCAGCCAGGGCAACATAGGGAGATCCCACCTCTTTAAAAAATTTAAAAATTAGTCAGTGTTGGTATCCTGCACCTGTAGTTCAAGCTACTTGGGAGGCTGAGGTAGGAGGATCACTCAAGCCTGGGAGGTTGAGGCTGCAGAGAACCATGATAGCAGCATTGCACTCTAGCCCGAGTGACAGAACAAGACTCTGTACCAAAAAAAGAGGGATAAATATTTAAATGTAACATCTAAAACTATACATGTCCTAGAAGAAAAATAAGGAAATACCCTGTTGACATGAGCCTTGGCAAAGAATTTTTGGCTAAGTCCCACAAAACAATTGTAACAAAAACAAAAATGGATGAGTGGGACATAAAGAGCTTCTGCACAGCAAAAGAAACTGTCAATGGAGTAAGCAGACTACCTACAGAATGGGAGAAAATATTTGCAAACTATGCATCTGACAAAAGTCTAGTATCCGGAATCCATAAGAAATTTAAACAAATCAACAAGCAAAAAACAAATAACCAAAATAAAAATGGGCAAAAGACATGCACAGACACTTTGCAAAAGAATACATACAAGCAGCAAACAAACATGAAAAAATGTTCAATATCACTAATTATCAGAGAAATGCATATCAAAACCACTGTGAGATACCACCTCACAGTCGTTTGAATGGCTATTCTTAAAAAGTCCAAAACAAACAAAAAAACCCAAAGGATGTAGCAAGGCTGCAGAGAAAAGAGAACACTTGTATGCTGTTGGTGGTAATGTAAATTAGTTCAGCCACTGTGAAAAGCAGTTTGGAGATTTTGCAAAGGAATTAAAACAGAGCTACCATTGGACCCATTAGTGTGTATACACTCAAGGGAAAATAGAGCATTATACCAAAAAGACACATGCATTCAAATGTTCATTGCTGTGCTATTTATAATAGCAGACATGGAATCAACCTAGGTGCCTATCAATGGTGGATTAGATAAAGAAAATGTGGATACTATGCAGCCATAAGAAATGATGATATCATGTCCTTTGTAGCATCATGAGCTGGGGGCTATAATCCTAAGGAAATTAATGCAAGAACAGAAAACTAAATGCTGCATGTTCTCACTCATAAGTGGGAGGCAACAATTGAGCACACATGGACATAAACATGAAAATAACAGATTCTGTGGACTACTATGGGGGCAGGGAGGGACAGAGATATAAGCTGAAAAACTACCTATTGGGTACTATACTCCCATCTGGGTGCAAGATACCAAGTAGTAAACCTGCACATGTGCCCCCGTATCTAAAATAAAAGTTTAATTTTTAAAAAATTAGAGTAATAAGTGTGGCAAATTTAATTTACAAATGATTAAACTACGCAGAATAATGTCCTCCAGTAGAAATTCTCATCCCAAACTCCAGAACCTGTGATTATGTGGGATTATATGGCAAAAGAGAATCATCAGATGAAATTCTGATGAAACTAATTGATGAACCTTAAACTAATGGCTAAACCATAGATTATTTTGGTTTATCTGGATTGCTCAGATACAATGATAAAAGTTCTTAAAAGCAGAAGATGAAGTGAGAATGAGAAAGTCAGAGGAAAATATGACTATGGCAGAAATATATAAGGAACACTGCTGGCTTTGAAAAGGAAAGAAAAGAAACTTCTAGAGGCTGGAAAAATCAAGGAATCAATTTTTTTTCTAATGTATTCCAAAAGACATGCTGTTTTCCATACCCCTTGCTTTAGTCCAGTGAGACTCATGCCAGACTCCTGAACTACAGAACTATAGTTCATGATACATTTGTGTCATTTTAAGCTGTGAAGTTTGTGATAATTTTTTTATAGTGAGTATAGGACACTGATATATCCTGCTTCTAAAAAAGGTGGATATTTGTATATTATAAGAACATATAGAACATATGGACATTTTAATCCATTATTGAGGAAATCAAAAGAGGCTTTATTAATGAGAAGATAGATGGTATTTAAAATATTTGTAGTATGAATATACAGTATCATAAACATATCAAATATTTCCCTAAAATATTTTAGTGATTAAAAAAAGATTTAATGCAATCTAAAAGTGTGCATGTGTGTGTGTGTGTGTGTGTGTGTGTGACAATTAAGAACTGCTTATGAAACTTTCTTGGCAATGCTAAGTGTAAAAAAAAAATAAACAAATAATTGGAGAATTTACCTTCCAAAATTAAGTATATAGAAAATCTTAATTGTATTCATATAGTATTGGTGCAATTTTATACAAATATACAAATTAAAGAATACTGAACATACAGAAAAATTCTTATTCTTTTGAGAATTCTGTCTGAACTTACTGAGTTTGATTTGTGTTAGGCTGAATTTCCTAGGAATCTGATATCCACAAGCTACTACTAAAATCTCAAGATACATTCCATCTCAAGGGAACATAGTTAATAAGGTTAGTCCCATCCCTTGTGTGGTACTAGAAAATAGAGGACAACCTGTCATCTTCTGGGAACATGAGAAATTGCATAAATGTTTTCATTTTATCGCTTAGTGGAATTTTCATCAGCCTCAAATTTTGCTTGCATCCTTTTAAATAGATACTTCCTACTAATCCTGTGACCCAGAAGAGAAGAGTGCCTGGTAAGTAAAAAACTGCAGTCAATTAGTGAGAAGAAAAACCCTATACTGGCTCTTTGATTTTATCAAATAACAGAGCCTTTAGTTTAATCAATGTTCAAATAGAGCTTGTGTCCTTGAAGACACGACCCTGGGAGAAAGAGGTTTTTATGACACAAATGATTCTATAATAAGGAGATAAATAATGGTGGGAGAATACTGACTTCACATATAGACCAGCTTATGTGACCAGCAGTGCAAAAGGAAACTCAGAATGAAAGAGGGACTAGGTGCTGTGGTACATCCCTTTAATCTCAGCACTTTGGGAGGCTGAGGTGGGAGGATTGCTCTAGCTCAGGAGTTTGATACCAGCCTAGGCAACATGGTGAGACCCCCTCTCTATAAAAAAAACATACAGCAATTAGCTAGGCATGATGACACATACCTATAGCCTCAGCGACTCAGGAGGCTGAGATGGGAGGATCGCTTGAGCCTGGGAGGCAGAGGTTGCAGTGAGCTGGAAGAGCTCTTTGGGTAGAAGAAATGAGATCAGAATAAGATTTGGCTGAACCAACAAACCTCGGTTTGGATGTTTTCTTTGGCTTTCCTTCATAGTTTTAATAATTAGTTATTAATTTTTTCACCTTTAAATGTATTCCCTGTAACTGGCGAAATGTGCTCCAAGAAGCTGAACTGCAATTTAGCATAAATTATAGAGACCTTTTTTTTTCATAGTTCATTTTAGCCTACTACTTTTTAGGCCACAAGAGATCATGTGACCACCGTTTTAGGGAGGACTTCATGAAGACTCTGCTGCTATACGTTATTCCCATAAGCTCAGTGCCGATAAGAGTTCAGTCTGCATCAGACCAGGAGACGTAACTTGGAACAGACTTTCATTCAGAGGGTTGCCTTTGGGCAGTGAGAACTAGTTACATGTCTCCTAGGAAAATGTAATATGCCCACTTCAGCTAATTAATGACTGTCAGTGACAAAATTAAGAGAGGGAAGCTCACCTATGTAAAGCTTTGACTAGGGACTTGGCAGATGTCACTAAATCTACTTGGCTTGACCTACTCTTCCTTATGAAGAAGGCTACAGATCCTCAGCAAACATAATAATACAGAGTTGGTGTGATAGCGCACAAAATCCACTCTTTCCTTACATGCTTTTTGAAGGACTTTGTAAATTTGTCGGGGAAGGTAAGACCCAAAACATGGCTCATGTTCTGGGGTGCCTCTCTAATGTTGCGGTTCCCTGGTATCATGCCCCTGATTTTCTTTCTTTTTCAAAAGTACTCTATAAAGTAGGTCACAATAGCAAAGTTAAAACTCAAAGGGTGTTTTCAACGCAAAATCTACCTTCAAGAGTGGGCTCTGTTTAATACAAAGCTGGAGTTTCTCACAGATGAAGTCCAAGAACTGGCAGGCCATAACTGAAAACATTGGGGTAAAATTTCTTTTATTATTCTTTATTTCATCTTTAGAAGATATGAATCTGCTCTGCTGACTTTACCTAGGACTAATCTCCCTTGGTGTTTTCTGTTATGTAGACATTTTCAAACTCATGGAGAGGTAAAGTTATCTCCTTTGTTAACATCAAAGATCCTCCAGAGTTTAGGACATTGACCTTCAAGTCATAAATTATCCTCCGAACTCACTGCTCTCTGCTTGAGTCAGGGTAATGCCGTTCACTTGTCCCTGTGTGTTTTCTGACACATGCATTCTCTCATATCAACAATCCCAGTAAACATACAGTCTGAACCACATTTCGATCCCAATGAAACGAAACTCTACCAAAACACACAGCACTGGAACCTGCCTTTTCTTTTTTATTCCTTTTTATTATTTTTTCTTTTGCTTTATCCACATTCTTCAGTTTATTTGATAAGACCCATTGTCGGAAGCGTGTTTGCTCTATAAAAGTCAGTTGCCCCCTTTTCTCATAGCTCATCGTCATCCAGCTTGATATTTTTAATATTTTTATGATTCTCTCTCCCTACCCTGTCTCCCTACTCCTTCTCCTTATGCTTGGTTTTTCCTGTCTTTAAAAGCTGAGTCTATCCTTAACAATCTGCATTGAAAAAGAAAAACAGTGAATGACATTTAATCATATGAAATTGCTGACCTACAAAAATAACCATTTCATAGTTTTATTAGTAAATATCTAAAGAAATCTAAATCTAAATTAGTAAATATCTAAAGAAATATCTAAACAAAGTAAAGAAATGAGGTGGGTCTGATGCCAAAGAGAAAGGGCAAGTGAAGGATCTGATGCCAAGAGAAGGGTCAGTTTTACAGGTGCCAGCTCTTCCTGGAACAGGAGGTGCTTCAAGTGGTTACACTGGGTGTGACAGCTGCAGTCCTTAACAATGTTCAACACCTGGGTGGAACTGTAGGTTTCACAGCCCATTCTGACAGTTGGTTTGTCTTCAGGGTTCGAGAACCAGTGGATCCCAGACTGAAGAGACCATGTATAACTTGAGTTGTTACAACCCCAGTTCCTTTATCCTTGTTGGGATACCTGGCCTGGAGAAGTTCCACATGTGGATTGGGATTCCCTTTTGTGTCATCTATGTTGTGGCTGTTGTGGGCAATTGCATCCTTCTCTACCTCATTGCAATTGAACACAGCCTCCATGAGCCTATGTATTTTTTCCTCTCTATGCTGGCCACCACAGACCTCCTCCTGTCCACTGCCACAGTGCCCAAATTGCTCAGTAACTTCTGGCTTCGCTCTCAAGAAATAACCTTCTCTGGTTGCCTCACTCAGATGTTTTTCCTCCACTTCAGCTTTGTGGTGGACTCAGCCATCCTGCTGGCCATGGCATTTGATCGCTATGTTGCCATCTGCTTCCCCTTGAGATATATCACCATCCTGACTCCTCAAGTGATCGTCAAGCTTATGGTGAGCGTTGTTGTGAGAAGCTTCTCCATCATCCTGCCAGATGTTTTTCTGCTAAAACGGTTACCCTTTTGCAGGACACATACCATTCCACACACATACTGTGAGCACATAGGTGTTGCTCGGCTTTCGTCTGCAGACATCTCTATCAACATCTGGTATGGGTTTGCTGTACCTCTCATGACTGTTATCTCAGATGTGATCTTTATTGCTGTTTCCTATGCCTTCATCCTTCGTGCTGTGTTCCAACTCTCATCCCAGGGTGCCCGCCAAAAAGCCCTCAGCACCTGTGGCTCCCATGTCTGTGTCATCCTCATGTTTTACACCCCTGCCTTCTTCTCCATACTTGCTCATCGCTTTGGGCACGGTGTCCCTCGAAATGTACTTATCCTGTTTGCCAACCTCTATGTGGCCATCCCTCCTGCTCTAAATCCTATTGTTTATGGAGTGAAAACAAAGCAGATCCAGGACAAATTTATTCTCCTCTTCTCTTTGAAGAAGTCACAGTAAGTGGACACTGAAAGAGAAATGTACATAAAATTGATTTGGTGAAATTTTATGTCACATAGGACGGTAAAAAGATAAAGCTGTGACTCCTATTAATCTGAAATTTCTGCATTTTACCTATGTGCAAAGTATAGGCAAGAGGAAGAGGGAAGAAAGAAAAATCTTATAAACATCTAGAAAACAGAGGACTTTCTTGGTTTAGTTTTTTTCACCACTTGTGTGAAAGAGTTGATGATGAATACAGTAGAGCACTGAAACTAAACCTTATGTATTTCCTAATGCTAATCTTAATATATTTGAAGGATAGGTTATTTCCTAACATGCAAATTCAGCCCCATGTTTCTCAGCTTAAGAATTAAAGGCAAAGCCTCTTGCCTTCCCTTATTAAGTAGTTATCAATCTTTTATACTATAATTCTCAAACATATGGCTTCACACTTCTTCAGTCCAGATTCTCTACCTTATTAATGCCTCCTTCTGTGCCCTTTGCTTTTTTCCCTTATCCATCTCTTATCACTAGAGTTGCTTATATTTTGTACCTACTTTAATTGTATGCTCTAAGAAAATTCCAAACTTGGTTTTTCCATAACCCTGGATCTATATTTTATAAGTATTTGCATATTTAATTAAGAAAATAATCATGAGAGGGTAATATTAGTTAATTTGGTTTACAAATGAGGAAACCAAAACTTATAAAGATTACAGAAAGATAATTAATAGATCTAGGATCTAACCCATATTTGAATGATTCCAGAATCTACACTCCTTAGCCAATAACTTTCTAGGTATCTACTCACACAAATGGTTTACAAGCTACTTAAAGTTAATTTTTCCAAGATTTACCTAGAAATTTACGACCTTCCCCTCCCCGCTCCCCTCTACCAAAAACCAACCAGACAAAAAAACACCTGTTTCTTTTGTCTTCCTTTATGGGAAATGGCGCTATGAAAAACAGAAATTTCCAAGCAAGAAACTATCATTTACTCTTTATTTATTCTAAGTTACTCTCAAAGGAAATTAAGTCAACATTAAATATTTGAGTTTGAAGTGCTTCTAAATTATTCTAGTGAATACATACATAACAATCTTACCTTTATTATGGCTGTTGAGCTTGACTAGGCTCTAATCCATTATCTGCCTCTCAGAGAGTATTCCAAAATCTTTTTGAAGTGGTTCCAATCTTGGTTTATCCAATCCACTTTCTCTATAAAGGCCAGAATGATCATTTTACAATTCACATATGATTATGACACTTTGTACCTTGAAACTCTTCAATGTTTCCGCTGTCCTCAGGGTCGTACGTAAGTACTGTCCTTCCTTAGGGTCATTGTAGAGAATGCAAGACTTAAATAAAAAGAGCAACCTTCTGTAAAACTGAGAGCCTTACACTTTATTTACATTTATTTATATTTTATTTACGTTTATTTACACTTTATTTGCACTCCCCTGACTCTTAGAGCAAATAATTCCAGAAATGATGTTTTTCTTTTATGTTGTCATACTCAGTGTCCTGTTTTTGTTTTTGTTTTGTTTTATTTTACGTACAAGAAAACCTGGTGTGGGTGGAGTGTGTGTTGGGTGGAGTTGGGTAGGATTTATTCATGCTCCTGTTAGGAAACTGTCCCAAGATAACAACACCTATTTCTTTCTTTCTTTATATATATATATATATATA
Source organism: Cacajao melanocephalus (assembly GCA_963573385.1). NCBI lineage: Eukaryota > Metazoa > Chordata > Mammalia > Primates > Pitheciidae > Cacajao > Cacajao melanocephalus. Next base: position 105,723 of record CAUYLG010067307.1, read on the forward strand.
CACACACACACACACATATATATATATACACACATATATATATACACACACACTATATATATATGTATATATATACACATACATATATATTTTATTGCACTTTAGGTTCTAGGGTACATGTGAAGAACATGCAGGATTGTTGCATAGGTACATACATGGCAATGTGGTTTGCTGCCTCCAACCCCATTACCTATATCTGGCATTTCTCCCCATGTTATCCCTCACCAACTCCCTACCCCCCACTGTTCCTCCCCTATTCCCCCACAACAGACCCCAGTGTGTGATGCTCCCCTCCCTGTGTCCATGTGTTCTCATTGTTCAAGACCCACTTATGAGTGAGAACATGAGGAACAACACCCATTTCTTAAGATCTCCATTGTAAAAGAAGACATACATTGAATCAAGATGGACATATTAAATTACCTGGGAGGAAGAAGTAAAGAGTAAAATTGGCATTCTGAGATAAGAACCTGTGCGTATGTGAGTGTGTGGTATGTGTGTGTGTGTGTGGTGTATGTTGACATTTTCTTTGCTCTCTGCAATGCCCTGTAGCCAATTCAGAAGAGACATATGCAGAGGCTGCTTTATTTATGCCACTACTAAAAATTGGCATATTTATTTGCTTATACATTTATCTATCCACAGCTATGTTATTGGTGCAGAATTTTTCTTAGCCACTTTTGCCAGCCAGAGACCTCTAGCTGGTGATACCCCTGCCCAGGCCTTGCTCAGGCCTAGGTTTGTTGCAGAAGATGCCTCATACATTCAGCCTGCCGGGCCATTCCTAGCCTGCCCTCTGGTGCAAATGCTGCAGCATCTGTGACTACACACTTAGCCCCTGGCAGGAGAGGGTGTGTGAGTGAGAAAGTGTGGGGTTTGCCCAGCTGTTTCGAGTGCCAGCACTGTAGGGGGCTCTGTGCAGGGCTTGTGGCTAGACCAGGGATCAGGAATGTCACAAGCTACTCTTACGATGGACTCTGGCATCCAGACAAAAGGAACGTGGTGGCACCCAGGCGGTGGTGCCCATGACCCAGAAGCCTCAGAGGGGATGTTATAGTGTGCTAATTAGCTCTTTAAGTCCTGCTGTCTGGAGCCCGATGGATGGCAGCAAGTTGACAGCTCTGTCAGCCCCTTGCCTTGCTCCAGTCCATGACTCTGGGTCTGGGTTGGCTCCACTGCTGCTTCCTGTTGCATGGGTGACTGCCCTCTGCCATCAGAGGGCTGAGGGCCACAATTGTTACAGCCTTCAGTATGCCTGCATTTGGTGGGTCTCAAGTTCTTGTCCCATGTCCAAAAATAAGATCACACTGACAATCGATGAGTGAGGAGGGCAGAGAAGAATTTTATTGAGCAACGAAATAGCTCTCAGCAGAGAGGGGACATAAGGGTGGACCCCCCACCAGAAGCTGGGTGGTTTCTCTCTCTGTGTTGCTGGATCTGGGGCTTTTATGGGCTCAGAATGGGGAGTACATGCTGATTGGGCTGAAAGTATGCAGAAAAGGCTAAAACAAAAGCATTAAAGGTGGGCATGACAATGTAAAAAACAATTAGGGAAGGGTACGTATATGTAAAATAGGTGAAGGGTGAGGATCAATCAGAGGAAAGTGCGCCACATGGGAAGAGAGGTTCTCAATCCAGTCTGTGGATTTACCCAAGACTTTTAGCTTGTCTTTCAGACTTTAAACTGTCTTTAGTTTGAAGATGAGGTTTCACCAGACCCCTGTCTGCCTAAGATTTGTCTGCCTCCTGCTGCCATCATTATGAACTCCGTGAAGGCAGAAATTTCATCTTAGGTACCTTCTTATACTCTGTCCAGTGAAAATACCTGCCAAACTGTATGTTCTCAATATGTTTCATGCATATGCAAACTTCATCAGAAATATATTCCTTTAAGCTATCAGCCCTTTTTCTTTCTTCCTTCTCTAGCCAGCTTACATTCCCTAATGCATTGAGCCATTGTCTTATTTATGGCCTAAACTCACCTGTCTCTCCTACATACTCAGTTGAAAAAGTATTCCTCTAATGTTGATGTAGTTAGTTCTGTATTTTGGAGAATTTGGCAAAAGTGGCCCCACAGGGCAAACTGATACAAGTGAATTATGATAGTAGAGTTGTCATACTTGCCTAGTTTCAGCCCCTCAAATAAACCGAATTTTTCGTTGTTCCTTCTCTTTACTATTCTTTGCTTGACAACTCCTGTTTAGGCTCCAATGAAAATTCCTTCCTCAGATATTCATTCTTTAATCCTGCACACTAGATTAGTATCACTTACATACATTTTCATGACAACATGTAGTTTTTTAATTTTAGTACTATTCACAACTTGAATAAGGTGATTACTTATATTCTTTGTTTTTAATGTTTGTCTTTTCCATTAGGTCATTGAAGACCAGTTTAGTGTCTGCCTTGTTCATCATTGTTTTCTCATCACCTGTAAAGTTTTTAGCACATGTAGGTTTTCAATAAATACTTGCTGAATAAATGGGTTGAAACAAATGAGTTTTAATTAATTCATGAAATCTCTGCTTTCCATGGTAACGACCTGCCTGATTTTGTAACACGGCCTAATCAGAAAGATAATTCTAAACAGTCAATGAGAAAAGTTTATTTTCTTCATAGAAAGTTGATAATTGTTATTCCACTTATTCCTTGGACCTTGTCCCTAAGCATTTCCAAGTAATTTTCTTTTTCACAGATGTGAAAACTAGTTTTCAAAACCGTTAAGAATTTTGCTATAGCACAAATGAAGGAATGAGGAAAACAAGGAATAAATTCTAGATTTTTTGCCCCTTGACTTTGAAGTTAGATTCCTTGTTGGACTTACAGGAGGCTGTGTTTAGAGTTTTTCTAAGTATTCATGTTGGATATCTGTGATTTTTAGACCTACATGTAATTTGTGTTAGAGATCTGATTAGATAATGCAGAATGCCATAAGAGTATAGCACATTGTCTAATTTGAATATTGGTCAGAAAACTTGCTGGGGATAGTGAATGAGTGGGAGTTATCTAGAGGAAGAGAGAAAATTGACTAAGCTGAAGAAATATTCACGATTAAACATGTGTGGAGAAGAAATTCAGAAAATAGTATTCCCAAGAACTGAAAGGTGAATTGGGAGAGACAGAGCTGGTGGACTAAAGTTATCTCACTTTTGACATGGGAGAGGCTGTGTTGACTCTTCTACGTTGATGTTAGCATCTGAGCTGTAGCGTTAGTTAATATAATACTTGCTTAAGACTGGACAAAGGAACTTATTGAAGGTTTTAAAGTGTCATGTGGAAGCTACAGGGCTATGATGATGTCAGTAATGCCACAGATCTGATTAAGTAAAAAACCATCATTTATATGCATGTTCTTCAGTTGTATGTACCCCAGATACAATGCCGGCAAGACACCTAAGAATGTAGATACTATTCACACGCTCAGGTAATGTGTTTAATTTAATGCCTATTTGCTTAACTTGGTGGATAGTAAACAAATGGGCATATTTTAAGTAACACTTAAAATTGTTTTCTTAAATTAGAAGAAAAGTGGTAGCCAATAAAAAACAAACAATGAAAAAAAAAACCCAAAACACTTGGTTTAAAGTTTATGGAGATGAAATAATTTGTTGTTGTTTCAACACCTTTGACTACTCTTTTCATCACCCCTTTATCAATTGGCATATGCTACCAATTTTGCCTTCTTCTATTTTAGAAATCAATTTGTTAAATCTCTTCTTTTACACTAACTCAGGCTTCCATTATCTACTTCCTTACAGCAGTTATTATACTCCATTGCTTACTTGCAGATATTAAGACTTAAGACTTAAGTCTTAATATAGGCCTCACTGTATCTGGGCACATATTAAGACTTAAAAAATATTTGAATAAATGCACACACTTAGGTTTTTACAAAATAGATATAATACCGTATAAAATAAGCCTAAAATACTTTTCCCTTTATGCTCAGAAATCAGTTGTATCCTACATGAATTATCTTCTGTTTAAAAATAAAAAAGCAGGACAGGTGCGGTGGCTCATGCCTGTAATCCTAGCACTATGGGAGGCCGAGGGGGGTGGAAAACGAGGTCAGGAGTTCAAGACCACCGTGGCCAAGATGGTGAAACCCCGTCTCTACTAAAAATACAAAAAAATTAACCAGGTGTGGTGGTGGGCGCCTGTAATCCCAGCTACTTGGGAGACTGAGGCAGAGAATTACTTGAATCCCGGAAGCGGAGGTTGCAGTGAGCCCAGATTGCGTCACTGCACACCAGCCTGGGCGACAGAGTGAGACACCATCTCAAAAATCATATAAAATAAAAAAGCTATAATTGTTTAATAATAGATTTAATTGTCCCATATAAGTACCATTTAGAGGGAGATAGTCTCTGACAAGTTTCTCTCTTTATTTCATATATTGGTCTATTTAGGTTTTCTGATTATTCATAAATTATATTTGTTATTTTTAAGTTTCCTTAATATCACTAATTTTAATTCAATTTTAAAAATATTAAAATTGCTTTGTAAAATACCATAATTGTTAGAAAACATATTTTTTTCATTATTAGAAATTCTATTTTTATCTCTTTATCTGAATTTCACTTAATCAGGTTTATGTAATTTACTTGTGTCATTAGAGATTCAATTCCACTAATTACATTTGCCACTTTTTTCTTTTTAAAACAATTGATTTCCATTTTTGGATATTTAGTATATTTATATCATTTCTTATTAATACAATAATGTGATTAAGATTAAAATCTTGCATCTTATGCAGCTTCTATTATTTTTTGAAGTTATGTCATTTAGTGTCATCATTCAGGCTTTTTCTTCAGTCTATATTTACAGTTTTGCCTTTCTACCTAAATTAGCATTTGTTGCTTATTTATTTACCTAAACATATTTCTTAAAAATCTTATCCTCATACAGCTTTCAGATAGATGCTTATTTCTTTTTTTTTTTTTTTTTTATGAGAAAAAGTATTTATAAGTCAACAGGCTGGAGTGCAGTGGCGTAACTTTGGCTCACTGCAACCTCCGTCTCCTGGGTTCAAGCGATTCTTCCACCTCAGCCTCCTGAGTAGCTGTAACCACAGGCACGCGCCACCATGCCCAGCTAATTTTTTTGTATTTTTAGTAGAGACGGGGTTTAACCATGTTGGCCAGGATGGTCTTGATATCTTGACCTTGTGATCTGCCCGCCTCGGCCTCCCAAAGTGCTGGGATTACAGGCGTGAGCCACCGCGCCCGGCCAGATACTCTTGTTAATACAATGTGAAGATTTTCTTGTGATTCGATTTACATGTATTTTTTTGATTCATGAAGAATTCTATGGTAGTTAGCATAAACTATAGATCTAGCTGCTTTTTTTTTCTATAAGCAATAATGAATTATTTCTAAGCTATTTGTAGAATAATCCAGTCCTTTTACATTTTTACAATATAATTTTGATTCTTTCAATCACTATAGTATGATAAAAATTACAGCCAATTTTCGAGCGGTATATTTTGCTCTTTGGGTATATTTATTCATTTTTCACACTTTACCTTCTTTAATGGACATGTAGCTTTCCTTTCTTTCTCTAATAGTGTTAGGATGCTATAACCTTTAATCATCTTCTAGCTTTTCTTACTAAATTTTAACATAGACTCATTTTTTTTTGGTTCTCTATATTGAATCTTCTATTATAACCTAATGTTTCTTATTCACTTTATTTAGAGTAATGATGTTTTTATTGTATATATTTAAGATGTACAACATAATTTTTTTCTTATTTTTTAGTTGGCACAATAATTGTATAATACTATTTATGGGTATAGGCTAATAATATTTTGATACAATGTATAATAATGTAATCAGGGTGATTAGAGTATCTAGAACCTTAAATATTTAAAATTCACTCATGTAAGAAACATTCAAAATCCTCTCTTCTAGCTTTCTGAACTAAATAATAAGTTATTATTAATATATTCACCCTACAGTGATGTAGAACCCTAGAATTTATTCCTTTCATCTAGCTGTAATTTTGTAACTGTTAACCATTCTCTCCTTATTTTCCCCTTCCTCTACCTTTCCCAGTTTCTGATAACCATAATTCTACTCTCTGCTTCTATGAGCTCTTTCTGTTTAGCTCCCACATGTGGATGAGAACATGCAGTATTTATCTTTTTATGCCTGACTTATTTTACTTAACATAGTAATGTTCAGATTCACCCATGTTGCCACTGATGACAAGATTTCATTTTTTCACGGTTGAATAGTGTTTCATTTTGTATATATATCATTTTAAAAATCCGTTTGTTGTTAGACATTTAGGTTGATTGCATATCTTGGCTATTATGAATAGTGCTGCAAAAAACATGGGGGTGCAAATGTCTCTTGGTTATACTGATTTTCTTTCCTTTGGATAAATACACAGTAGTGAGTTTACTCAATCATATGATAGTACTATTTTTAGTTTATATAATGGCTATATTTATTTACAGTCTTACCAACATCTTCACCAGCATCTGTTATGTTTGACTTTTTGATAATAGCCATTCTAACTAGGGTAAAATGATACCTCATGGTAGTTTTGATTTGCATATCTCTTATAATTAGTGATGTTGAGGATTTTTTTCACATACTTGTTGGCTTTTTTTTGGATGGAGTCTCGCTTTGTCACCCAGGCTGGAGTGCAGTGGCGTGTTCTCAGTTCACTGCAGCTGCTACCTCCTGGGTTCAAGCAATTCTCCTGTTTCAGCCTCCCAAGTAGCTAGAACTACAGGCACCTGCCACCACACCCAGCTAATTTTTTGTATTTTTAGTAGAGATGGGTTTCTGTGTGTTGGCCAGGCTGGTCTCAAACTCCTGACCTCAAGGGATCCATCCACCTCAGTCTCCCAAAGTGCTTGCATTACAGGGGTGAGCCACTGTGCTCGGCCATATTGTTGTTTGTTTGAAAGAAAGAAGTGGAATTATTTTATTTGCACTTGATATGATCTTATGTCCAGAAAATTATAAGAAATTTATTTAAAATTACTAGGAATAATAAGTTCAGTGCAGTAACAGGATACAAGGTCAATATAAAAATCAGTTGTATTTCTGAACACAAAAAATAAACAATAAAAATAGCATTAAAAAATTCTAGTTACAATAGCATTAACGGCAAAATACTTAAGAATAACCTCTATCTCCGCCTCTGGGACTTTGGTTTGGATACAGCGCTCCACCCAATCCCTCTACAACCCACAGAACAGGAAGTCTTCGTCTGGCTGAAAATCCTCAGCAAGCTGCCTGAATAGGACAGAACAGTAACACCACACATCTACAATCACCTGATCTTTGACAAACCTGAGAAAAACAAGCAATGGGGAAAGGATTCTCTATTTAATAAATTGTGGGAAAACTGGCTAGCAATGTGCAGAAAGCAGAAACTGGACCCCTTCCTGACACCTTACACTAAAATTAACTCCATCTGGATTAAAGACTTAAACATAAGACCTAAAACCATAAAAACCCTGGAAGAAAACCTAGGCAAAACCATTCAGGACATAGGCATAGGCAAGGACTCCATGGCTAAAACATCAAAAGCAATGGCAACAAAAGCCAAAATAGACAGATGGGATCTAATTAAACTCCAGAGCTTCTGTACAGCAAAGGAAACAATCATTAAAGAGAACTGGCAACCAACAGAATGGGAAACAATTTTTGCAATCTACCCATCTGACAAAGGGCTAATATCCAGAATCTACAAAGAACTAAAACAGATTTACAAGAAAAAACAAGCAAACCCATCCAAAAATGGGTGAAGGATATGAACAGACACTTTACAAAAGACGACATCTATGAGGCCAACAAACATATGAAAAAATGCTCATCATCACTGGTCATTAGAGAAATGCAAATCAAAACCACACTGAGATACCATCACACACTAGTTAGAATGGCAATCATTAAAAAATCTGGAGACAACAGATGCTGGTGACAATGTGGAGAAATAGGAACACTTTTACACTGTTGGAGGGAGTACAAATTAGTGCAATCATTGTGGAAGACAGTGTGGCGATTCCTCAAGGACCTAGAAATAGAAATACCATTTGACCCAGCAATCCCATTACTGGATATATACCCAAAGAATTATAAATTGTTCTATTATAAAGACACATGCACATGTATGTTCATTGTGGCACTGTTTACAATAGCAAAGACCTGGAACCAACCCAAATGTCCATCAACGATAGACTGGATAAAGAAAATGTGGCACATATACACCATGGAATACTATGTAGCCATAAAAAACGATGAGTTCGTGTCTTTCATAGGGACATGGATGAATCTGGAAACCATCAATCTCAGCAAACTGACACAAGAACAGAAAATCAAACACTGCATGGTATCACTCATAGGCGGATGTTGAGCAATGAAAACGTGGATACAGGGAGGGGAGCATCACACACTGTGGTCAGTTGGGGGAAGCTAGGGGAGGGACGGCGGGGGGTGGGGTTGGGATAATGTGGGGAGAAATACTAGATATAGGTGATGGGGGGAGGAAGGCAGCAAATCACCTTGCCATGTATGTACCTATGCAACAATCCTGCATGATCTGCACATGTACTCCAGAACCTAAAGAACAATTAAAAAAAAAAAAGAATAACCTCAATAAAAGCGTCAATTTGAACACTGGAAATTCCAACATGGCTAGTGTTAGAAACACCCAGATGTCATCCCTGAGCCTCCTTTCTTTGGCTTTGAGGACTTGGCATTTCTAGGGGAAAAGAGGAATTGCATTGTAGGCCTTTATATTATTAGACGTGGGCTTTTTAAAAAATCCCAACCTTTTCTTCATTCTTCAAACATAATAAAGACCACTCAGTTTGTGTGTATGCCCCAGACTTCAAGTCTTCCTTCCCCCCAAAAATGTTATATTTAGAGATCCATCTCTACATTTCAATTTTGACTTTGGTGTATATGGCATCAGGAGTAGGATCCAGCTGGCTGTGGTAGCTCACACCTGTAATCTCAGCCATTTGGGAGGCTAAGGAGGCAGGATTGCTTGAGGACAGGAGTTCAAGACTAACCTGGGCAACATACAGAGACACTTTCTCTATTGGTAATGAAATGACCCTTACCTAGACTTTAGCGGAGATAAAATCCACTGCTGCTGACTGCCAACTTTGTCATTTTCTTCCATCTGGAAGTGATAGGCTTTCCACTTTCTTTTTCTCTTAATTTGGGATACACCCTATATCACGTATTTTAAAAATATTCTGTTCATTATATGTATATAATTTTATTTCTTTTATCAGCTTTCAATTGCTCAAGCAAAATGAATGCATTCATGTTAGAAAAGCTATGCAGAGGTCTTGATGAGAAATGGTGGCATGTAGGTTAAAGCAGTTGTTGTAGGAGTAGCAGTAAGTGGATATAACATGGATACCTACTAATTGAATACTTACTTATAATACAATAATTATTTAGAAGATGAGGATTATGATTATGTGTGATAAAAATTTGATTTAGATAGCTTCAAGGTCTCTAGATTGAGAAACTGATTGTGTTGTACTGCCATTTGTTGAGTTGGAAACTATTATAGGAGAAACAGGTCTGGGGCAATAGAAGGACAAATGGAATAGTTTGGAACATATTGACTTGGATGCACATGTAGGATTTCTAAGTGAAGATTACAAGCATAAGATAACCAATTTTTAAACTGAGAAGAGAGGAATGTTTTTAAAAATTATACACTTCATAATCTTCAGCATAAGGGTCACAGTTAAAGCCATGCAACTGCGGAAATCCCCCAGGTACCTTTTGTATGCCAAGAAAGCAGCAGGCATGGACGCATGGGTAGAGCACTGCAGAATTCCAACACTCAAGGGACAGATAGAAAAAAAAGAGTGGATACTGAGGTTGGAGGAAAAGCGTCATCTATCATGTCATGAAATAAAAGGATTTTGGAAGAACGATTCAACTGTTTCCTTGAAGTCCCAAAAAATGAATCATTAAATGGATTAGGCAGGGATAAGAATGCTATTGTACAGTATTGCCAGGAGAGTGGTCTTCCCCTGCTGGTATATGCCTTCTTTGTGGAACAAGAGGAGGGTTTTACCTTCCTTTCATGAGACACATTGACATAGTAAATTATTGGGGACTGCCTTTTCTTGAAATTTTCTCCAACCTAGGAATGTTTGAAGGAGCAGATTAAACCACCTAAACCTTATGGAGAAATGTTCTCCACTTCCTCTTTATGTTGGTGAGCTTTTCTGTAAGAGTGATGGCAACCAGGCAGATGCTTTAGTGAGGGGGTTACGGGGAGAAGCAAGGAAGAAAGAGGCAGCATTGCCTACTTAGGTTTTAGAAACCAAGCCTGCTTTTGTTAAACTTCTTGTGATCCTCTACAGTTGTTATTTCAGTTCCCCAGAACGAGAGATTTCACAATGAATTTTTGCTTCAAATCTCTGACTAGTAGTAGTGTTTCTCTGCCTAATGTTATTTTATGCATATATTTTGTTAGAAAACTTGCTGGGTTGCTGAGAGGTAAGCAAGACTGGTTTAAGTTACATGTCTTGTATTTCTAAGAAATATTGCAATACCATTTTTATTATGGCTTTAAATTATAACTAGAAGTTTGACACATCTTTATTGTAAAGAGAAGAAGGATAATTTGTCATTTCCTAGAGCTGAAAGTGAGGGGATAATACTGGAGAAGCATCCTTCTGATCAGAGGCAGATCTTTGTAGATCACTGTAACAATCAGTCCTACAATTTTTGTTTTCAGTTTATGTGACACAACTAATCGATGATCGTAATGGCGACATTCAACTTGAGCAGCTTCAATCCAGGCCCATTCATCCTACTGGGGATTCCAGGGCTGGAGAAGTTTCACATCTGGATCAGGATTCCTTTTTTTACTACCTACCTTGTGGCCTTTGCAGGCAATAGTGTCCTTCTCTACCTCATTTCTGTGGAGCAGAGCCTCCATGAACCCATGTTCTTTTTCCTTTTCATGCTGGCTGCTACAGATCTCATGCTGTCTAATAACATGTTTACCAAAAATGTTCAGCATCTTCTGGCTGGGTCCTCAGGAAATCAACTTTCCTGGATGTCTTACCCAGATGTTTTTTCTCTGGAAAAACTTTGCCATGTATTCTGTCATCTTGCTGACCACGGCGTTTGATGGTTATGTTGCTATTTGCTTCCCTCTAAGATACACCGCTATTGTCACTCATAAAACTATTACTAAGATTGTGATGGGTATCATCAGCAGGAGCTTTTGTATCATCTCCCCAGTTGTGTTCCTACTAAAGCAACTGCCTTTTTGTAAAACACTCATCATTCCCCACACATAATGTGAGCACATAGGCATTGCCCAACTTGCCTGTGCGGACATCTCCATCAAGATCTGGTATGGCTTTGCTGTGCCTATGATGACTGTCATGTCAGGATTCTCACTGGCATCTCCTACATTCTTATCCTTCATGCTATCTTCAACCTTCCATCCCGGGATGCCTGCCAGAAAACCCTCAGCACATGTGGTTCCCATATTTGTGTTATTCTTATATTCTATACACCAGCCATATTCTCTGTCCTTGCCCACCATTTTGGTCACAATATTCCTCACTCCTTCCACATACTATTTGCTAACCTCTTTGTAGCCATCCCCACTGCCCTCAATCCAATAGTCCATAGAGTGAAGGCCAAGCAGATTCAGAACAAAATCATCCTCTTTTTCTCTAAAGGGAACCAGTGACAAGAAGCTGAATGCATGGGAAAGAAAATAGGTAATCATGTTTATTTTCTAGTATTTCTTATCTTTTAAAAGCTGGAATTCTTACAACATTGACTTAAATGTATATGAAATCATGGAAATGCACTATGTGTTAGAGGAAGCAGTGAGACAAGATAAGTAGGTAGATGTCAAGAGAAGCTAAGTAAAATTTGAAGAAGGAATGCTTGTATAAAAGGATCAGAGAGAAATTTATATCTCATATTCTGATAAGATTTCCAAGATTTAGAAGATAGCATGTTGATCATATGTAACTAGACAGATTAGTCTTGTAAACAGGTTAAAAGACATGAGTAAAATCCTCACAATTTGGGATACCTTTGTAGGACACTCTCCAGATGAGTCAGTAAAGATAGCAGCAAATAATTAAAGCACCCTTCAGGAAAATGAATCATCTAAGAGCGTGGTTCTCAAACGTTAGTGGTCATCACATCCGGCTGGGGAACTTGGTAAAAATGTAAATGAAAAAATGCAAGTAAGCTTTATCCTACTTTAATGGGCTAATACATTCTTCAACAGTTCCGATGATTCTGATACCTAAGAAATCTTGGCTCTTTCCATATCAAGTCTGGTCCTTTGAAAAACACATAGCTTGGATCTTATAGTAATTTTCTGGGTTTAAAGGTGACATCGCTCTCTTTTATGCTCCGTATAACTGCTTCTTAACAAATATTCATTTATTCTAACATTTCCCAGCTTTAAATCTTATATCATCAAACTATATTACCAATTATCTCTACTTGTTGTGGTTATTTTCTGAGACTGGGTCATTCTTTCTTTGAAGACTTTTGGCACAATGTTATTTTCTCCCAAAACACACACACACACACACACACCCAACCTCTTGTCATGATTTTTGATGATTTTAGTGTGTATATAGATGATGCTTTAATAATTTGATATGACAGAAGGCATTATCCAAAGACAGCCATAGAAATGTTTTCTGACTTCCATGCTTTTTTGCATTGTGAACTTCTTGCCATTTCTGCATCGATAAAGTCCAATCCCCTTTCTCTTGAATCTGAGTTAGATTTAGGAATTCCTTGAAATAGCATTCACCAGAAGAAACATTCTGGAGCCTCTGAAGTTAGGTCATAATAGACTTTGCAGTTTCCACCCCAGTCTCTTAAAATGCTTAATTTTAGTAGGCTCCCTTTGAAACCAAACTACTATACTATGCGTGTCCTAAGCAATATAGAGAAGTCATATTTAAATATTTTAGTGAGTAGCCCCAACGGAGATCCCAGCCAACAGCCAACAACTGTTAGCTATGTCAGTAAGCCATCTTGGACATTCAGTCCAATTGAGATATCAGACATCTGGAGCAATAATACGAAAAATTGAAAAGTGTACTCAATAAACAGATGTATTTGGCTAAGGAGATTTCAAAACAAAGTACTGGAAGTACCAACACAATTTTTAGGCTACATATAGTAATGTACGTAAAAAGAAATATGAAGTAAAAATGAAATTGTTTAATGTTCAAACAACATTCAGAGTAAATACGAAGGTGTCATATCTGGCTAGGTTCAAAGAAGAAATTAACTCTCTCCACCACCGGCTTCTCCGATGACAAAATATTCTCACAGTGAAAAATGGTCCCAGGGTGTAGTATCATCTCCAGAAAAAGGCTGTAAGATCTTTTGCTAACAATAGAAAAATAAAGGTTTTCAATTAGGCAAAGAAGCTTCTAAGAATCTTTAGAGTATTTTTTCAGAGTACTGTAACTGTCAGACAAAATCAGAAAGGTAAAAATCTGAAAGGTATTTGTGGGTATGACTTTTGTCTAATAGAGTAAACTAAAATTTTTGTAGCAAACTCAGTTTTTAAGAAAAATGTACAGATATGAGTACCATGAACTTTGGCTGAAAAGGCCATAGTCATTGCAAAATAAAAGAAATCTTTAGTTTTTTAACTTTATTAAGCAGGAAGAAGTTTGAGAGAGCTACTCACATGTAAATATAGGTCATTTTTTTGCTACAAAAATAAGATGACGTAGAATATAGAGTCAATTTCCCTGTGGTTGTAGCCAAGCCATGGAGAATTATTTCCAGGGAGCAGGATTGGGTCCTTATTAGGAAACTGGTGATATATTTCTGGCTGTACTTTAGAATTATAATAGACAAGTGGCTGTTACATACCTTTTCCACTATTTCACATATGAGTATCTATTGCAGTTGTTCTGTCTCTGTATCACAATTGTATATTAGCTGTGTAGGATGCAGATAACTCATTTAATTTACTTCACAGATCTCCAAACTGAAAGAAGCTGTATTCATGGCGCTGTATAAAAGGAATTGAATCCAAAGTGTCTTCTTCATACTTTATCCTGATTTTGAGGCTGAGATTCTGGGCTTCAAATTGATCCTGTAATGAGAAGGAGACTTTGGGGTCTTCAAGAAGAGACAAACGTATTTTGTGTATATGAGGATATGTGTATTGTGACCAGAGGGTAGAATGTCGTAGGTTTTATTTTTCAAAGATGGCAAAACGATATTTTGCATCACATACACTTTTCTGCAATATTGCCTCACCAGTCTTCTAATAGGTAAAGTCTAATTTCTTTCCCTATTTTTCTTGTCTGCCCTTAGCAATGTTTTTGAAAAATAGGTGTGACATTTGGGGATATTTGAGGCAAGATTATAAGAAATCTTACAGCTTCGTCATTGGTGTTTTTGAATATGTACTTTTTGGGCACTATGGAACACAAACATCATGCTGTGATAATCTAAAGTCATGTGGAGAGGTCATGTGGTTGACAGCTTTGGCTGAGCTCCTAGTTAACAGCACCAATGCTAGGCTTGACTAGTACTTCTGATTATAGCCACATAAGAGAGATATCCCAAGTGAGAAATGCCCAGATGATCTCAGAAAAACCTATAGCATCATAAGAGATAATAATAAATTCTTTTAAAACCATTGTTTGGGAGTGATTTGTTATGCAACAATAGTTAACTAGAATAACTTGATTCTTAGTACACTGATCTTTCTTCCAAAGATCTTGACCACTGTGCCCCATCTACTTAATTCCTTGGAAATATTTCTGGAGTACAGTGGATTGCTGAACATGCCCCAAGGAATGTCTACAGCAAAGCCATTGGCCTGGGACGAAGGTGAGAGACTAAAAACTAGAAAAAGGCCAGAGATAGCATATGAGGCTGCTAACACTATTTTGCCATGGTATCCATCAACAGAAGTTATACCTCTGATGTCTTAATTGGCATAATTACTCCAGCCACAGAATAAACATCTCCCTGGCTCCCACAGCTACACGTGCTTGGGAATAAGGGCCTTTAGGATGCCCAAATGGCTAGTCCCCAATCTAGTGACAGATTCAACTTTTTTAAAAAAATAAACTTTATTGTGTATATTTAAGGTATACAACATGATGTTACAAGATATCTATATCTGTAGTATATACATGTTCCACTATTGTGGAACACATTAACATATTCATTGTCTCACATAGTTACCCATTTTTCCCCTTGTAGCAAAAGCAGCTACAATCTACTCATTCAACAAAAATCCTGGATACAATATACTGTTATTAACGATACTGCCCATGTTGCATATTAGGTATTTTAACTTGTTCATTCTACATGTTTGCTATTTTGCATCTTTTGACCAATATCTCTATTTCCTCTCTGTGGCCCTGACCCTGGTAATCATTTTATCTTCTGTATGTTTTAGACATCCCCTATTTCCAAATTTCACATGTAAGTGAGACCATGTGGTATTTGTCTCTCTGGGATGGCCTTATTTAATTTAGTATAATCTTCTCCAGGTCTATCTATATTATGTCAAATGGAGGATATCCTCCTTTTTTAAGCCTGAATAATATTTCATTGTACATATACACCACAGTTTATTTATTCATCCATTGATTCAGTTTTAACTTCACCCTCTCTCTCCTCAAACTTCTCCAAGATTGGCAAAGACTGGAACATCCTGAATTCCTCAGATTAATTACCCTCATCTCTTGGGAGCTCAGGCAACCCCCAGGGTCAGTTTTACACGTAATAATAGTTGTGCCTTGTGTGTTGGGGAGTGGAAGGTTGGGGTTGGCAGAAATAAGAAAAGAGCTAATGCTGGGCACCCTGAGGACCTTTACTTAAGTTACCTAAAGGCCACACCATTTATTTTGGGCACCCAGAAGTGAAGTATGGAGAGATGCAGGGCCATGAGTGTGCTCTCCAAGAGCCATATGGGTGTTTGTTAAGATATACCTACATATCCATGTACACACTCACGCATACACATTTGCAGAAGGTGTCTGGACCAGCTGCCTACCCTCTCACTGGCTCCCTTTCAGGTAGGTGGTTCTAGATGAGGGTGGGCTTTATATTCACATTCTGGTGAGTTTCAGCTGTCCAGCACCCCATTGCCTACTTCATTCTTCATTGTCTATGCACCATTCTCATCAATAATGTTCCCACTGCCTCATATCCTGTATCTGCTGAAAATGTGGATTCCTTAATTTTTGGATGCAGAATTCTATTATAAGCTTTTAAGTTACCTTAATTTAAAAAAATCAGTTTTGTTGAATACATTTCATCTTTTGGTTTCTGAGAGGGCTATATTGCATTTTGTCAGCTTCTCTTTCTATTCCACGCATGTTTGTTGCACATATCTCAAGTTCTATTCTTTATGTTGATACATGTTTATTTCTTAATATTAAAATATATTTAATGAGATATTTATTTAATAAGAACCATTTTGTCTTTAATAAAAGCATTTAGCATAGAATATATCCTCTTGAATATTAATGCAGTTATACCTCATTATTGCTACTGTACTATTACAACTATATGATATATAACATCATGATTTCAGAATCATTTTTGTGTATAACATTTCAATCTTTGTTTTCCATTTTGAAGCTCTTTTTAAAATTGAAGCTAATCTAGCCTCTTTATGGTTCTCCATAGGTGCTTCAGCAGGGTGCCACCATGACTGCTTGTAATGCCTCACAGGGCCACCCTTCTTTCTTCATTCTCCAAGGCATTCCTGGCATGGAGGATAAACATAAATGGATAGCTATCCCCTTCTCCTCCATGTATTTCATTACTGTGCTTGGGAACTGCACCATCCTCCTCACCATTTCCACAGAGCACTCCCTGCACAAACCCATGTTTCTGCTCCTCTGCCTGTTGGCCCTCACAGACCTGGGCATGTCTACAACCACCATTCCCAAGGTGCTGTGCATTTTCTGGTTTGGTCAGAATAAGATCAGCTATGAAGGCTGCCTGGTTCAGCTGTTCTTCATCCACTCCATCTCGGCCATGCAGTCAGCTGTCCTGATGACCATGGCCTTTGACCGCTACGTGGCCATCTGCAAGCCCTTGCACTATGCCACTATCCTTTCCAATAGTCGCATTGGACTCATTGGTCTAGTGAGTTTGGTGAGAGCTATCCTCTTTATTCTCCCCATGCCCATCCTCCTTCAGCAAATTCCCTATCATGCCAATCATGTCATCCCCACCACCTACTGTGAGCACATGGCTGTGGTGAAGATGGTTTGTGTAGATACTACACTCAACCAGATTTATGGCCTGGTGGTGGCCTTGTTGGTTGCTGGGCTAGACCTCTCAGCTATTGCTTCATCTTACGTGCTAATCATCCAGGCTATACTGCATCTCTCTTCTAAGGAAACCCACCACAAAGCAGTCAATACCTGCACCACACACATCTGTGTCATGCTTATTTCTTATGCTCCCTCACTTTTCTCTTTTCTCACTCACCGCTTTGGCCGAGACATTCCACCCCATGTTCATACCATTCTTGGCAACCTCTACTTCCTTGTACCTCCAATGCTCAATCCTATAATTTATGGAGTGAAAACTAAGGAGTTCCGGGACAAAGTGACCAAATATGGTTGCTGGACAAAAGGACCCTCAACCACTGCCCATGGTCAGAAACTTGTCTGCTAATCCAGCATCGGTGAGTTTGAGGAAGGAATGTTAAGTAGATGCAGTTCCTGAGGAAATCAGCTAGTGATAGAAATATGTTATATTGGCAGATTTAGCTGCCAGGATGTTTATCGTTTGTCAGAGAGGCTAAGGCATAGGAGACCTTTTGGTCTCAGTAACTCCAAAGCAAGGAAATTGTCCCCACTGTGAAACGAAAATAATGACATTTGCTCTCTATACCTGACACAGGGGTTGGACAAATTACATGTCATAATGTTTGTAAAAGCACTTTGAACAACAGACACACACACACACACACACACACTGAACACATGTAAAATGAGGTAGAATGTTTCCATGTGGTGAGAACATATGAGCAACCAGTAACTTGCCCACCTTCAAATCAATGAGTTGTAGAGTGCTACTCACTTTGCCAAGATAAGGCTGAGTTGTGTGTGTAGGGATGTGTGTATGTGTGTGTCTGTGTGTGTGTATCTGTGTGTTCAAGGAGAAGGTAAAATGGAGACGATTGTTTAGGGGGAGTGAAAAGGGATAATGAAAGTGCAAAATTGAATTTAGTCACTGTGTTATCCTTACTGCAGAAACCTTACACTTGAGCAGCAGAACTTGTTGCTTCCCTATAAGTCTAGGGAATATGTACAGAAAACACAATCTGAAATTCCCAGAGGAATTTCAGGAATTCAAAGGAAAAGGGGAAAATGGGAAACTCTTACTCTTAAAAGGTGGATATGCATTCTTACAAATTTTTGTTTGTAACAGTTCCTAGAGTCAACTGTTCTGTTTGTCTCAACTAATTCCAGCATATGACAAGAATCTCTAGCAAAGAGAAAATTCTGAGAATGTTCTTTAAAGGGTCATGGTTATAAAAGTCAATTTTATATTGGAAATCTTGGTTATATAACTCTGCCAGGCCATTTCTCTGGAAATCCAGTAAGAAATCATGAACAAGCACTTGGGGTGGTATGTAGAGTTCAGATCGTGTGCCAAGACATGTGAATACATTAAGTTCAGGAGATATTGTTCATCACTTCTAGACATTGATTTGGAGTATAGTGTAAAACATTTTAAGACACATAAAGTTTGAGGCCCGAAATATTTTAGGGGTTGTCCTCATATTGTACAGCTAATATATAAAGGCAGAATTCAATGAAAAAGATACCTACTTTAAAAGCCACATGACCACTATTTAAATGAAACTCTTAAAATGGCAGGAAAATAAATGAAACTTCTCCAGAATGTTGTTCTAGTTATACTAATAATTAAGGCTTCAAATAAACAAAAAAATTAATAACATAAGCTGAGAAACGTGGGATATTTCAGAGCTTGAAATCAAAGTTCCAACCTTCAAGAGGGGGGAAAAAAAGAGAATTGACTAGAAAGTGCCTTTTCTATAAATGCAAGACCAAAGATCAAGGAAAATTTGCAGGAGCATTAATGGCTGAAGAACAGAGTACTGCTTATCTGAAATAAGTATTAAGTAGATATTTAAGCCATCACAAACCTACTAAGAAAGAAAAGTCATCAGCAAAATGTTATGGTTAACAATTTAAAGCAGCCTGAAGGAATCATTAGCTTGATGCTGTGGCAGCACTGAACATCTTTTTTGCTAAAATCTTAGAGTGAATTTGTTTGTTTGTTTCCTCTGGTTGAAATAGGATTGAGGGACAAAAGCAGAGAGTTCAAATGCTATATGATATTATGGTATTTCTCTCTCTTTCTTTCTTTCTTTCTTTCCTTCCTTCTTTCTTTCTTTCCTGATAGTTTTTATAAAAATTATGTCACTATTCAACCCAATACAACATGTATCTGTTCATACTTATTTCTTATGTAAACAAAAATCTTCAAGTATTGTCACTATAAAATGGAAATATGTTTACACATGGTATTTTGAAATTTATTGTTTAACCAAATATTGTTTGACATCAACCCATGATGCTATATATAAATTTACAGCACTTTGAAAATTATCTTATAGTATTTTTTAATCAATCCTGTATTAGTAGACATGTGCATTGACTCCATTTCTTCATTTGTATAAACAATACCATGGCTATAGAGCAGGGATTAAAAAACTGTGATATGTGATTTAAGTTTGGTCTGCTGCCTGTGTTTATAAATAAAGTTTTATTGGAATACAGCCAGACTCATTTACTTACATTATAATTTATGGCTGCTTTTGCAGTAGAGTGGAAATGCTGATTAGTTGTGACAAAGCAAAACATGTTTACTCTCTGAAACTTCACAGAAAAATTAAAGGAGTAAAGGAGCCAGAGACAAAGAGAGTGTGGGGAATAATTACTCATAGTTCCCTCTTCTCTTGCCCTCCAAATTCCTTTTAGTGTCCTATGATGGTCATATGAATGTGTTGCAGAGGCCTCCTACTACAAGGAGCCTAATTGACTGAAGGCCCTAACTCCTGCAATTTGAAATCTATCATTGAATTTGAACCCAGGTGATGCCTCCCATTGGTTACTCTCCACTATGACTGGGTGTGGCAAGGGTGCTGAAGGAAACCCATTACTGGGGAATGTGGGACATGTTGGTAGGCTCCTTGGTAAGCTGACTTTGGCTTTGCATCACAGTCTAAGATACTTTGACCAAAACCTCTCTTACTTTCTTTTTAACTTGGGATTGAACTTATGTTGTGATGTGACTGCTGTCCCAATCTATGATGATTTGCTTCCTTATTTTCTTTCACATGGTGTTTCTTTGACTAAAATTCTTATATGGTAAATCCCATCTTGGCATCTGCTTTGCTCAAGAGTCATAGTAATACTAGTAACACTGAGAGTGGTACAAGTAGATGAGAAACTGGGACTTTCTGTCTGGCAGGCAGAGGATGCTCTCTTGACTGGTAGGTGGGGCAGGATAGTACCTGAGAAGAGGGGGTAGTTCAGTTGCTATTTCACCAGTGGAAGTAAAGGTGGTAAGTGCAATGATATAGCCATTTGAAATATATGGAGGAAGAATTGCTTACAAAAATAATAGAGTTTACTGATTACTGGTGACTTATTTTGATGTTGTTTTGAAAGATGAGAGTCTCAGAGCCACTAGTAATAGCTCATTGTAAGAACCAGAGAGCCTCAGTGGTGGTAGTTTATGAAGAGGCTTTTATCACCTACAGTGGAAGAGCATACACAGTCAATGGCAAGGTGAAGACTTACTTGGGAGACTCACAGGGGTCCAGTGAAGTCTAAACATTCAACTAAAGTGGTTCTATTATGTGTAGGTCAATATGTTGGTAAAGAAAAGCTAGAATTTTGAAAACTGGGACAGAATCATTATTACCTGCTTCTGAAGACATATACTCAATAACGTTTGTTGGACCTTCTAGACATGCAGAGATCTCTGCAGCAGTCTGGTATTACTTCTGTGCTACATGATGCTACAGAAACTTACGCTCCAAAAGACAAGAGGCACTTACTCACAACGTGCTTCCTCCCCTTCTCCTGGCTACCAGGCTTATAACTAAGGCTTCATTACTGCATAACACAGCTAGGTACACTCTAGATCTCATCAGAGAATAAAAGAGCTATATATCTAAAGAATTACAAAAACTAGCTGGCATGTATTGGCAGGAGCCAAAGACAACCCTTGGGTTTGGATTTTGAAGATGCCTGATTGAAAGTGCTAGAACGTAAAGGCTAGATGAACAAAAATTAATTTATTTTCTCAGAAATAGAATGCTAAAACTTAGTATCATCAATAAAGACTTAAAAGATGCCAAGGTTGTGGTGCCTATCACATATCTGTTTAATTCTGGTCCATGCAGAATGTAGATGAATCCTGAAGAATAACTATGGACTATTTTACACTTACATAGAAACTCTGATTGCAACTATTGTGCCAGATGTGGTATCACAGATATATCAGCATACTTAAGGCCAGATGTACATAGGATGTAGTCATTGACTTGTATAATGTATTTTTCCTAATAATAGCAAATTGTAAGAACCAGACAGCCTCAGTAATGGTAGTATATAAAGCAATGGTAGTATATGAAGAGGCTTTTATCACCTATAGTGGAAGGGTGAATTAGAAAATTGAATTAGAAAAGTGAATCACAAACAGCATTCACATGGGACAAGCAATATTCATTTACAGTTCTGTTTCAAGACTATGTTAACTCTCCTGCCCTATATTATGACAGAGTCCACAGAGATCTAGACTGCTTGACATCCCACAAAATGTCACGCTGATCCATAACATTGACAACATCATGTCGAATGGTTGGCAAGATGAGCAATATTGCCTAAAGATTATTATAGGACTTTCTCCAAAACAAGCGTTACAGAGCTAGGAGACAAATCCTATGAAGATGAAAGAACAAGCCACTTTAGTAAAGTTTTTCAGGGTGCAGAGATCAGGGAAATACCAAGATATCCTCTCAAAAGCGAAAGTCAAATTGATGTATTTTTCATACTCTCCTCCAACTCCATGAAGAAAGAAACACAGAGCTTAATAATACCCGTTAGAGTCGGGGTGACACATCCCACATGTAAAAATATTGCTTAAGTTCAAATACTGGGTGACGTAGGAGGCTGTAACTTTAACTGGAGGCCAGGAGCAGCAGGCTCAGGCCATTGTGCAATCATCTCTGCTGCTTGGGCCACATGATCTGGCAAACCTGTTATTGGGTAGCAGCTGTGGGACAAGATGCAGGATGGAACTAATGTCAAGTTCCAGTAGGAGTATCACAATGAAGAATCATGGGATTTGGGAGTAAGACCATACCAATTGCAGCAGAGGCTTGTTTGCCTTTTGATAAACAGCTCTTAGTGTATTATTGAGCCTTGGAAGAGATAAAACATTTGAACACAGACACTTTGGTAACCCGATTCCATGATGTCACCCAGTGACTCACACTTCCTGGTACACAAGGCCTTTTTTAGTCCTGTTACACACTGTATCAGGGTTATTCTGCATGGTCAATAGAAAATGGCAGATGTGACAGTAGATTGTATCAGAGGCTAGGTCATAAAAGGTTTTGAATCTTTTTCTCTCTTCCTGAATTACGTACTCTTGGGGAAATCAGCTTCCATGGGCATACTCTAGTAGCCTCATGGAGAGATTTATGTGGTAAGAAACTAAGGCCTCCAGTTAACAGTCATGTAGGTATATATTCTGGCTAATTTTGTATTTTTAGTGGAGACGGGGTTTCACTGTGTTAGCCAGGGTGATATCGAGCTCCTGAACTTGTGATCCACCCACCTCAGCCTCCCAAAGTGTTGGGATGACAGGCTTGAGCCACAGCACCCGGTCACTCCACAACGTCTTTATTCTATATTCTTGGTTGTCTTTAAAAAGACAATGTAAGCATAACAGAATGGAAAGATGTCTTATGATTAGATATATTAGGGTTAGAATCCAGGCTAACTACTCACTATCAGTAAGCATAACTTACATAAAGAAATTGAGCCTTTGTAACTTAATCTGCAAAATGGATATTATTATATAACTTGAGTTAAATTTAAAATAATTCAATGAGATATTATATGTATAAATACCTAGAACTATCATGGAGCCACCTAAAGAGATGATATTTTTGCTGGAATTAATAGAATGTGAGGAAGATAATGTGGAACCCTTTATTTGTTCCTTTTCTAGGACAGAAATACCCCAACCTTAGCAGTTGTCCTGAATTTTCTTAGAGTTTCTTATCACCCAGTATCTTCACCTGCTTTCCAATATTTGAATGCTATAATTCTTCCCCATCATTGGGATTATATTTTAATGACAGTAGAATATTTAGCACTTTATTTCTTTAGTTTTCTCCGAACTTTGCCATGCTAATCATGAAGGTGTTAGACATAAATCCTCTCTCAGTCTCCAACCTTCAGTGGGAGATCTGGCTTATGA
This sequence comes from Cacajao melanocephalus, assembly GCA_963573385.1. NCBI lineage: Eukaryota > Metazoa > Chordata > Mammalia > Primates > Pitheciidae > Cacajao > Cacajao melanocephalus. The sequence goes on from CAUYLG010067307.1 coordinate 129,257, forward strand.
AGAACAAAAAGGTACAAAGAGTCTAACATAAAATAATGATCTGACCATATTATTCCACTCTCACACTGCTATAAATAACTATCTGAGACTGGGTAATTTATGAAGAAAAGAGGTTTAATTGGCTCATGGTTCTGCAGGCTGTACAGAAAACATGACTAGGAGGCCTCAGAACACTTGCAATCATGGCAGAAGGGGAAAGGAAAGCAAGTGTGTTTTACCATGGCAGAGCAGGAGAGAGAGAGAGAGCAAAGTGGGAAGTGCTACACACTTTCAAACAACCAGATCTTGTGAGAACTCCATCACGAGAAGAGCAAAGAGGAAATCTGCTGAAATGATCTAATCACCTCCCACCAGGTCTCTCCCCCCATATTGGGAATTACAATTTGATGTGAGATTTGAGTGGGGACACAGAGCCCAGCCATATCGTGGCTTTACGTCTTTTCCTCCTCCTATGCCAACCTTTTCCCATCACAGTCTCCATAGAAACACTTTCATAGTTAAGAGTAGATTGGGCCATTTCTTATCTAAGAGAATTAACAACAGGACTGGCTGGTTACAATTTTGTTACTCTCTTATATAGATAATATGTTTTTCCTGCTTGTAGGCATCATCCTACTCATCTTCCTAGGCAAGACTAGGTGAAACCCAACAGAAAGGAATGATCAGTAGAGAGCACCCTCTCTGTTCTAGATCGCAGGAATTAAAGATGTTCTTAGAATTTATAGATTGTTTAGCTCACCACAGTAGAAAGGGGGTAAGAATTCGTTAGAAGTCATGGCTACGGATAAAGAGTATATATGACATTTATTCTCCATGTCACTATCTTTTGAAGAATCTCAAACTCAGTGATTTGGATTGAAAAGGAGTTTAGAAATACTGGGTCCTTTCTCCTGATTCTAAACTCAATAATCACATATGTTTAGATTGTGATAATACTATGTCTCAGTAGTTCTTGTATTCCACAGTTTCAATTTAACATTTATTAATTTTAACTTTTATTTGAGTAAATACCCAATCTTGTATTTGTCTTATTATGTTGTACAATTGATCCAATGATAGCTATGTATTTAAATGATTAGATAGAAATTTCACTCATTACAATGATTCAAAACATATCAACAAAGCAATGCTTCATCAAAACAATAGTACATGTCTTTGTACACGACTTGAGTCACTGTGGAATATCACTTCAAGAACAGGTGGCTTCATGTTCACATATGGTTTTTTAAAGATGAAATTCCTGGTCATTGAAGTCTTTTGAACCAGGTATACAAATACATGTTTTCCTTTGAAATAAAACTTTTGAAATATGTATCTCAGCAGTCCCTGAATTTAGTCTACATATATCATCCTCAAATTCCTTCATTGTTGTCATCACATCCCTATCATCATTATCATCCTGTCAGTGAACATACCACATTATTATTTCATTTAAAATATTCTTGATGAAAAGATCAATTGCCTAAGAGATATTACATGTTATGGTGGTATACTAAGATAATAAGCATACCACATTCCTTTCAGCAAAAGGTACTAGTTAGAAACAAACACAGATAATTTGAGAAATAGAAAATAGAAAGAAAACTGAAGCAAAAAAATCTCCATCAAGACAAGAAAACATGACCTTGGATCATTGAAGAGCAATATTGTATGTAGTTGATGAACGTGAACACAGATGTGAATGTCTTCAGGAGACCCATGCCATCAGAGTGTCCCTAGTAAATAGGCATAGGAAGACATAGCTTAGACACTCCTTTCTGTACTCCATAACTCAATGAAAGTACAACTATACTGGTCTTTCTTGTAAACTCCACCTGCGCCCACCCCCAAAAAAGAAAGAGAAAATCACTTATTCATGGTTCATTTTTTCCACAGCTGATACAGAGATACAACTGGGTATTGGATGGTTGAGCAAAAGCATTATCAGTTAGCCTTATTATTCATTTACTCACAGGTTTATTGCTGGGACTCACATTCTGCGCAATTCCTCTGCACAGGCATTTGGTCACCTTGCCCCGTATTTCCTTCATTTTTATACCATAGATGATGGGGTTGAGCATTGAGGGCAGGAGAAGGTAGAGATTGGCAAGGAGAATATGTGTATGAGGTGGGATATTGTGACCAATGCGGTGGGTGATAGAGGAAAAGAGTGCAGGCACATAAGTGACAAGGATGACAAAGAGGTGTGCTGAGCAGGTGTTGAGGGCTTTGCAGGTGGCATCTCGAGAGCTGAGGCGTACCACAGCCTGAAGGATAAGGGCATAAGAGAAGCCAATGAGCAGCAGATCAAGTCCCATCACAAGCAGGATCACAAAGAGCCCATAGACACAATTGGGCCTGGTGTGGTTACAGGCCATCTTCACCACAGCCATGTGATCACAGTAGGTATGAGGAATGGCCGTGTGGCAGAAGGTTAATCTTTGAAGTAGAAGAGGCATGGGCAAGATAAGGATCACACCCTTGGCAAGAGCCAGCAGTCCCAGGCGTCCAACTAAAGAATGGCTCAGAATTATGTTGTAGCGTAAGGGCTCACATATGGCCACAAAGCGGTCGAAAGCCATTGAAACAAGGAGGGCTGATCGTACCACAGATGATCCATGGATGAAAAACATCTGAGTGAAACATGCATTGGCAGCTATGTCCCCATCATTGAACCAGAAGAGGCAGAGGAGCTTGGGCACCACAGCCAGAGTGGATATGAGGTCAGCCACCATCAGTAGGGCCAGAAGCAGGTACATTTGTGAATGAAGTGTGGGCTCTGCGGCCACCAGGAAAAGGATGGAACCATTGCCAATGAGGATAGTCAAAAACATGGAGAAGAAAGGAACAGATAGCCACAAGTGCTGTGACTCTAAGCCAGGTATGCCCATCAGCGTGAAGGTCACGAAGCTGGAATGGTTGAGGATTAGCATGGTAGAAAATAGTTGGCGGTTGTTAAAGAAAGTTTAGACACCCGTCAACGAGACATGGCTGGTGCGTTGTTTTTACTGGGTTTGGATTCTAAAGACTTGCTGAGAAGGAGCCTAGAGAAAGATGGCAGAATGCATCTTTGGGATCAGGAAATCCACAATCTCCTCCAAGTCTATCTCTAAGCACCTATATTGCTTTCACAATAATTTCATTATGAGGCTTTGGCTTCTTTTTTTAATAAAGGATATTGTAGTGAACATTTATTCTTACCTTTTCCAGTTCAGCAATTCCACATTTTGAGAAGTCTAACTAAATAAGATAAAATTTTACCTTTGATAGAAAGATGGAAAAACTTAATAGAAGGGCTATGATTTTCTCCTTGTTAAGCCTCCAAAATATATAAAAATAGAGGAAATATACTCCCCCCAACCTTGTTCCAGGAGTGCTGAGCTGTTGGAAGAACTGTGTTGCTTTGATATCATGTTTTGCCCCTCTTTTAGAGATCCACATTTAGGTGGTGATTCCTTCTCTCCCCTTGGGGCTTTCTGGATTTGGGGGGACAAAATATGAAAGATACAATGTCCAAATAAAGACACTATCAGGTGGCTATTTCCCTTCATCTCCTTAGTTGTTAAAAATGCATATTTGCAACTGCTGGACAGTCCTTTGAGGTTTTGAATTTAACTCGTGCATCTCTCTCTTTCTCGCTCTCTCTCTTTCTTTTTCTTTATTTCCACAGAAGTTTATTGGGGAATCTCTCTTTCTTTATTACAACTGACCTTCATGTATAAATTGTATTACCTTTAATCATGAGGTGTTTACTTTAAATTTGTACACTGGGCTACTTAAGAGTACTCATTTATTCTTTAGGTTTTATCATGAATTATGCAGAATTTCTCTCTACGGGAGAAATTCTTCCAGGGTCTACGGACACTTTAAGTACTAATTAAATCAAGAACTCTTTCCACTAATTCCCACCTCTATGGTACCAACCGTCTTTCACTTCCTATACATTGTCCAAACTATCTGCTTTTTAGGTTGTAGACATTCAATTTAAGCTTATGGCCTCTAGTCATGGTTCCATATATTAGGAAGCTTAACATTACGATACAAACTTTTATTTAGAAATCCTCTGAGCTGTTGCAGTTGTGAAGCTGATTAACAGTTCTTAGAGGAAGCAGGTGTGCATGTATCTGCATTATGAGAGAAATCTGTATTAAATCTGGACTTCTAATAGGAAGCTAATCTTTATAACAGAGTGTATGGTGTGGGGAGAAAGAACCAATAACAGAGATAAAAACTTTCAACTGAATAAATAAAATAACACTGTCCTTAGCATTTTGAAAATCATATTAACATGAACTATGGAAAATATGGAAAATAGTAAGGTAGGATATACTTAGATAGAACTTTGCACCCATGCCTGAGCGGACATAAGAACGATTAGTTCTGTTACAAACAAGTAATAACCACATGAGTTTTGTAGGACAGAATCTGTAGATTGTGTATAATACAGGAAGAAAACTTAAGATGAAACAGAGATATTTGTCTAGTGATAGAGCTAGAAGCTCTATAGTTACATTAGAAACTCAGTGTAGATAACATGCATGACATTTTCATGACTTTGTGAATCACTAAACTCATGAACACTGTCACAGGATATAATTTCTCCTCATAAAAGACAGAGACATTACTTGAGTTACTTGAGTTTGAGTTACTGCCCTGGAACTTAATGATTTCACAATAATTGTTTCAGATTATAATTCTATTAAAATAACTCTTACTATTAAACAGCTCCACACAGCCAAATCCTTGGAACTTAAATCTGAGTGATTTAATAATCAGATCTGTCCTATAAGGTATGCTAAATGGAGAACTTCAATCAGAAAGAAAAGGATGTTATTGAGAATAAGAAATCATTCATTGGTAATAGTAAATACACAGAAAAACACAGAGTATTATAACACTGTAACTGTAGTGTGTAAAATACTTTTAAGTAGAAAGGATAAGTATCGAACCATTCAAAAATAATAACTGCAACAACTTTTTAAAACAGACAGTAAAATAAGACAAAAATAGAAATAACAAAAAGTTAAAAAGTGATAGGATGAAGTTAAGGTGTATACTTTTTATTAGTTTTCTTTTTGCTCATTATTGTGTTTATGGAAACAATGTTATCAACTTAAAATAATGAAGTATAAGATAGTATTTGCAAGCTTCATGGTAATCTCAAATCAGAAAGCATACAACAGATACACAAAAATTAAAAAGCCAGAAATTAAATGATACCACAAAAAAAAAAGTCACATTCACTAAAAGGAAGACAAAAAGGAAGAAAAGAAAATGAAGACCAGAAAACAAATAAAATGGCAGGAGTAAGTTCTTACTTGTCAATAATATCAGTGAATGTAAGTGAACTAAACTCTTCAATCAAAAGACATTGATGGGCTGAATAGATTTTTAAAAAAAGAACAAGACCCAATGACCAGTTACCTACAAAAAACACACTTCACCTATAAAGACACACATAGACTGACAATAAAGGGATAGAAAAAGGTATTCCATGCCAAGATAGAGCAGGAGTAGTTATATTTATGTCAAACAAAATAGATTTCAAGACAAAAACTGTAGGAAGAAACAAAGAAGTCACTATTTAATGATAAAAGGGTCAATTCAGGAAGAATTAATTTTAAATATATATTCATCCAACACTGAAGCACCCAGATCTATAAAGCAAATATCATTAGACCTAAAGAAGCAGATAGACTCCAATACAATAATAGCAGAGACTTTGACACCTCACATTCAGCATTGGACAGATCTTCCAGACAGAAAATCAACAAGGAAACACTGAACTTAATCTGCACTATAGACCAAATTGATCTAATAGATATTTACAGAATATTTTATTCAACAGCTATAGAATACATTTTCTTTTCCTTAGTGTGGGAGTTATTCTCAAGGAAAGACCATGTGTTAGGTCACAAAGCAGCCCTTAAAACATTTAAGAAATTACATAATATCAAGCATCTTCTCTGACCACATAGAATAAAACTAGAAATCAATAGCAAGAGGAATTTTGGAAACTATACATGTAAATTAACCAATATGCTCCTGAATGACCTGTGTGTCAATGAAAAAATTAAGAAGAAAGTTGAAAAACTCCTTGAAACAAATCCTAATGGAAACCCAACATACCAACAACTATGGGATACAGCAAAAGCAGTACTAAGAGGGAAGTTTATAGTTACAAGTGCCTAAATCCAAAAAGAGATAAAACTTCAAAGAAACAACCTAATGATTCATCTTGAAAAACTAGAAAAGCAAGAGCAAACCAAACCCCAAATTAGAAGAAATTATAAAGATCAGAGCAGGCATAAGTGAAATTGAAATTAGAAAAACAACACAAATGATCACTGAAACAAAAAGTTGTTTTTTAAGAAGTTAAACAAAGTTGAACAACTGACACTGCAGAAATTCAAAGTATCATTAGTGTCTACTGTAAGCAGCTATACGCCAACAAATTGGAAAACCTAGAAGAAATGGACAGTTTCCAAGATACATACAATCTGCAAAGACTTAGCCATGAAGAAATGCAAAACCTGCTGTGGGGATCGCTCCAGCGTAGAGGTACTTTGACTGTTCCTCCGCCATAATGTGAGCTTGAGCCCAGACACATTTTCCCCTTCTCTGGAGGAAGTCGAGCTATGGGGAAGCAGGAACTAAAAATGGATGATTCTGTAGAAGATATTTAAGAACTCCCTGACACTGACACAATGGCTTGGTGGCAGCTGTGTGGTTTTGCTAGGCATTGTGTCTTTTCTTAATTCCTGTTCTGGGCTAGTT